>PVIA01011263.1:0-45654 GCA_004024845.1 Tonatia bakeri
AGTTTGCTTGCTGCTTGCAAATAAAAGGGCTAGGCTGTAAGCGTTAGGTGCGGCTCTCACTTGGAAGCCCTGACGGGTGTAGTGTCCTAGGACACTCTGAGAGTTCGCCCCTGTCAGGTAAAACCGTGGCCAATATATAACATCTTTGGAACCCAGAAAGTCTCCAGCATTTGGTGTCTCGCTCTCTGAATACAACAATTGACCTATTGGCTTGGCAGAAAGCTTTGTTCACTTTTTACCATCAGGTATTATGACAGACACACTTTTCATTTTCCCCCAACAACGTGACTGAACAACGACTGGACAATGTAGTCACCACTTTCTTCCACTGCCCTCTGCCACTTTTCAGGCAACTTTGCCATTCCATCGTCCCACACCATTGTTCTCTTTCGGAGCAGAGAACTCTTCCAGGTGCCTTCTGCAGTCTTCCAGGGAATGGAAATTTCTCTTCATTTAGAAAAATTCGGAAACACTGAACTAAATGATCATGCACCTTCTGCATCTTCGGCTGACAAATTCTGAATGCTTTCCCACAGGCAGCTTTCTGTTGCCCTTATGGGGAGCAGAACTTGCTGGGAGTAACCCGCTGGGTTTCTGCAAGGAGCTGCCACTGCAGAACACCCTCGGGAACCCACCACATGCACAACATCACCTTCTGTGGATGCAGACTGCCCTTTGAAGGGGCTGCTCCTTTCCTTCCCTCAACTCTCCCGTTCCACATTATTCTAACATATCAACAGTTCATCCCCCCCTCAAAATTTGTTTTAGAAGTGGAATGTTTTCCTTAGATTTCAGTGGAGAACTTCTTGTAAAAATGCAGTCAAAGGGGGTCCCCAGCACCCACTTAACTTCTGTGGAACCCAACGTCAAAGCGACTAATGTCACCATGCTGGTGCAAATAATTCTTGATGCTCGATTTCGAGCCTCTGAGTATGTAGCCTGTCTCCTGCATGCCATAACATGGTCTGTCCTCAGCGAACGTCTCCCCTCCATGGCTCCCCACTGCACCTGGTCTGCCTACCCGAGGGGCAACTGCGCTCAAGAAATCTCTGGCATGAAACTTCACAGCCACTCCTGACATGTTCCATCACCCACAGCAACATCTCCACACACGCCACAAACCTTTCGTTGTCCTGCAGTTGCACTTGTACCTTTCTTGAAATGACAAAGCCAAAGGGGCCAAAAATGTTGTTTATGTTCATGCATCTTCAGTGGGAAAAGGGCCACACACACATTCACCACTTGTGATGAGATTTTTTATCTTCCAAAAACTTTAAGACGCAAGGAGTAAGGTAAGAGGGTCAACAAGCTCTTGCTAGGAGTCTTACTGTTCAAAGTTGAGGAAATTGTGCTAAAGCTCTCCTCCTAAACCCAGTTTTGGAAACTAAACCTCTTAGGAAAAAAATGAGATGCCAATCCTAAGTAATTTCCCAGTCTTCCCTTTCCTAACACCGAGTTTAAAATCAACATACCAAGTGCAAAATTTTGGCCCTTTTCATCACCGCCTCTGAAACTGTACATAGAAGTTTTATATGAACGAGCTAAATTAGTACATTGTTCCATAATTCACTGACAACATCATTCCGTTTTGAGAATAAGTTATTCCAATTAAATTGTTAAATCTTACTTAAGTAAATGGTTACGAACATGTACTCCCCAAATTCACCTCCTGTTAAATATCTGACTGTTTGCTTACATGGTGGAGAAACAATCCTTCCTCTAGCCTCAAGAATCTTTGGGCTGGTCTAATAATCCAACAGGTATAACACAGATCAGCAAATGAAACAACCAAATTTGAGACATACAGAGGCATGGGAATCTCACATGAGAGAATCAGGTACCCCACATGCAGAAGAACACCAGACATAGAATGGAAACGTGGGCACATAAAATGTACTGAGGCTGTGATGGTGCCAGGTTCAGAGGGGCTTCAAAGTGACCTTGCAAAATGGTGGGAGCAGATGCTAAGAAAAGGTGCTGTCCCCAAGATGTCCACAAGGTGGCAACAAAAGTAGCATTTCCTGCTTGCCTCAATTTAGATGCTACTCCAAACACGCACACTAGATGGCGGTGTGTATCAGAGTGTAAAAAAGGGTCCCACTCCGAGGGAGCAGGGGTCCTGCCAAGTCAGCCCTGGGTCCTCTGCTGGGAGAAGTACTATTACCTAAGAGAGGATGGAGGCCCAGAACATGAGCTATGGGTCCTCACCAGAGAGCATAAGAGGTTGTATCAGGCCAGCTCTGGGTCTTATAAGCAAGGAGAGGGGCCCTACCTGAGAGTATAAGGGTCCTGTGACCTCAGGCCTGGGCCACTTGAGTGTGGAGAAGACCACACCAGAGATGGGAGTGTCTTGTTACTACACACCTGTGTCCTGTGAAGGTTGAGAAAGTTCTCTCGCTCTGAAATGTAAGTATCCTGACCCTTCACCTTTGAGCCTGGTGACTGTGAGGAGGGGTCTGACTTGAGAGAGCAGGGGGTCCTGTCACTTCAGCTCTGAGTCCTGGGAACCTGAAAACAGCCCCCCTCTGAGAGTACAGAGCTACATCGGCCCTGTGGCTGCAGGGAACATCACCACCTGTGGGTGTGACGGGTCCTGTCCCATCGCCTGTGCGCTGTGGGTGCGGGAACAGGGGCTTCTCGGAGAGAGCTGGGGGTGCTGTCACTTCAGCCCTAGTTCCTGGGGTTGCAGGAAGAAGCCCCTCCAGGAGGAGGAAGCTGTGGTTCCGAGTCAGCACTGGGTGTTGTGAGCAGGAGGAGAGGCCCCACCCAAGAGGACACTTGGTCTTCTGACATCAGCCAGCATCCCAGAGAGTATGTGGGGGTTCAACATGGGATAGTCTGGGGTGCTGTCTCATCACCTTGAGGTCTTATGAATGTGGGGTGGTCCCCCTCACTGAGAAATTGGGGGCCTTATCACCTGAACTCTGGGTCCTGGGTGTGTGGGAAGGTGCCTCTCCCTACCAGGAGTGGGGTCCTGTCACAGCGAAGAGGGACCTGACTTTGGAAAGACAGGTGTCCTGCCTGACAGCCGAGACCTGTGGACGTGGGAAGGGCTCCCACTTGACAGAGTAGGGAGCCCGTCACACTGGCTCTGTCCCCGGTGCGTCTGGAAAACTACCCCACCAGAGAGAAGGGCGGTTCCCATCGCCTTGGCTCTGGGGCCCCCGAGTGTGTGGAAGGGTCCCTCTTGGAGAGCACAGGGGGTCCTGTCACATCGGCTCTGGGTGCTGTGACGCTGGGGCCAGGTCACACTGGAGACAGTAGAGGGCACGACAGCTTCAGCTTTTGCTCCTGTGACTTTAAGAAGGTGTCTGTTTGTCCTACCAGAGAGTGAGGAGCCGTGTTGCCTCAGCGCCTGGTCTTATCGGTACAGCCAGGGATCCCACCTAAGAGAACAGCAAGGCCATGACAGCAGGTCTGGGCCCTGTGTGTGAGTGGGGAGCCCCACCTCGGAGAGCGGGGTCCTGTGGTGACAGCTCTGCATGGTCCGAGTGCTGGGAGGAGTCCTGTCAGAGAGAACAGGGGCGGTGTCACATCCACTCAGGTTAAGGGGGTTCAGAGGACGTGGGACGGGGCTTCACCCAGAGAGAGCAGCGGTCCCGTGACATCAGCTCGGGGCCTATGAATATTCGGAGGGGCCCAGTTGCCAGAGTAAGGGGTCGAGTCACTTCAGCTCCAAGTTCTGTGATTGTGGACAGGGGTCCTTCTCTGGGAGAACAGGGGTCTCGTCAAATTAGTTTGGGGACAGGTCTCACCAGTGGCAGTAGTCGGCCCTGTCACATGAGCTTTGGGCATGTAAGACCTGCTGAGCGGGGGGGTTGGGGTGAGGTACCCTGAGGATCCAAAACGTCCCCGCAAAATGATCCGAGCAGCTGCAGAGTAAATAGGTGCCATCCCCAGGATGTGCACTAGATGGCAGCAGAGCAGAGCATTTCCAGGCAGTGGGCAGCTGAGAGGCGGCAGGTCCACTCTGTCAGCACAGAGGGACCTGTCCCATCAGCTCTGGGTTCTCGGAGTGTGAGGAGGGGTCTCACTCGACAGAGTACGGAGCCCTGACACATGGTATCTGGGCCCTGTGACTGGGGAGGGGCCCCACCTGAGAGAGCAGGGGTCCTGTCACATAGGCTCTGAGTCATGGGACTGTGTGGAGGGGTCGAGCCTGAGAGATTGGGGGTGCTGGGATGTCAGCACTGAGTCCTGTGCGTGAGAGTGGGGGGTCCAGTCACTGCTGCTCTGAGTCCTGTGAGTGCTGGGAGGGGACTCACCTGGGAGAGCAGGGTCCAGCCACATCGGCTTTGGATCTGACACGATTGTCTTCTTGAGTCATCAAAGACCTGATTTAAAACATGGAAAACGGAGACATCTTTTAAGGAAGCATTGTGTCTCTGCTTTATGGGCCGAAAATGTTTCACACCATCTTATCTGGTGCAGCACAACACAGGAATACTTTGGCCTTTTAACAAAGTAAAACAGAACCCAACTGTGCTTCTACGTCAGCTAACTTTTCACATTTACACCCATTTACTTAGTGAAATCTGTTCCCATCACGTTCAGCTTTGCCATCTAAAAATCTTCCCCTCCCTGCATTTCCCTCCACAGATCTCCTGCCACTTTCCTTTTCGCACTCCTCTGTTGTCCTGCTTTTCCTCTGTCTCACTCTAGAGCATCCAGCCTCTCTTAGGACAAAACTAATTCCCTTTCTCTGAAAAACACACACCCAGACCTCATACCATTTTATTCAATCACAACATATCTTGGTTTTCTTGTGTACACTGTTCTTTTCTCTGTTGCTTTTTTCTGTACCTTTAATTATTCTTAACTTTTTAAAAACATCTTAATTTCTCATTGAGGATTAGAGTAAGAAATTGTGAGTTCTCTCTTACACCAGTATTCTTTAGATTGATATTTATAAACAAATTCAGTCACTTCTATAGATATACTTATTCACAGCACAAAATTTTTAATGTTCCACAAAAGTTTACCAATAGTGTAAAATATTCTTAGTTCCTCTATAATTTGCAGCAAGACACAAATAACCCTGTGTTCCATCAGCCTAACCCTCACCCACATGATCCCTTACACCATATACACAAAAACCTAAAAAAAAACCCAACCTGGTTTTCCTCACCCAGCCGACCTCTGCTGGTCCTCTGAAGACTGATGCTTCTTCCTCCAGCGCCCCAGGTCCCAGGAGACGCCACCCTCCCAGGGGGGCTGCTGCAGCCACTTAAACCACCTCAGCAAAAGGGTGCCACGCGAAGCCACAGGCACCATCTCTCGTGGCTTCCAGGTAGGACAGAACTGTCCTGGGCAACGGGAGAGGTCACCACTCCTACAGGTGCACAAGGGCCACGTGGGCCAGAGAAGTAGCTGGGGCTCCGGAGGGGCCCTGCAGTACCCATCCCACAGTTCAGGGGCTGCCCCAGGCCCCCTTCCAGCCGTCCTGCTTAAATCCATTACATTTGGGGAAATTCCAGCAGAAATGGAGGCACATATTCCGTGACTTCTCCTAAAATACGCTACGATTGGAAACTGCAGCCCCCAGGAAAAAAAGCGTCTTGTCTCCCATCACTCACCGCTGGAAAATAAGGCGAAGGCAGCCAGGGCTGTGGTCCCAGTTATTCGAAAAGGACAAGTCACAGAACAGCACCAGCTCCAAGAACTTCCAGATGGTCCTGGCCTGAAAGGTCCCAAACTTAACAACTGGAGGGAAAAGCGATTACCCTCTGACACCTTCTACCTGATTCCTCAAGACTATATGGGACTCTTCCAATTTTGTTACAATATCAGCGGTAACTTGCGTCTTTAGGGAGAACTGGTCACCGTGGCTACAGCGAAGAAGACCCTTTCCGTCAATCATGTCACTTGCTCGGACCAGAACTGCCCCCAAACTGTGTCTCAGCCCTTCCCCTGGCCGAGCACACGGGAGCCCGAGGCGTCCCCTGGGCCGTCGTCCGCTCGCACAGGGACCTTTCTCTCACCAAGGACGTTTCCGACGCATGAACGCTGACCCTCCCTACTGGCCCCCCAGCCGCCCAAGAAAGGTCTGGAGTGAACGACGCGCGTGTGATGAGCCTGCTGGCCGGAGCCGCCCGTGCGCGCGGGTCCCTGGCTCCGGCGTCCGCAGCCTCTGCGTCGGCACGTGCGGTCCGGCGCGAGCGATTCTGTTCGGCTCCTCGCACCGCGCGTGGGAAACCGGAGAAGCCGTTCGCTCCTTTACCACGCTCCCGCGACGCCGGTTTTCCCGTGTTTTTCTCTTTCACAACCAGGAAAGAGAGGCGAGCTAGGCGGCCTTCGAGAGCGCATCCAAGTGAAGCCTCAGCCCGCCCCACTCCGCTCTCCCTTCCTCCCCACGGGGCAGAGAGACCCCCAAACCCCGGCGCCCGGCTCCCGCCCCATCACCCTCCCCCGAAACCCTCCCGGAGTCTCCCGCGGTCTCCGGCACCTCCGCCCGCCCGCAGGGCCCGTCCCCAAACCTCCGTTCTCCCGGGTCCACCACACGCTGCGCGGGCCCTTCCCCTCCCGCCCCCAAGCCTCCGACGTAACCCGTCCAAACCTCCCCGCGGCGGCTCCGGCCCACCCTCTCCGTGCCCGCCTCTGCCCGGCACCGCGCACCGGGGCCCAGGCTTTCCGGACACGCGCCGCCTTTCCCTTCTCACCCAGGCTTCGCCCCCAACCCCCGACCCCCGACCCCCGACCCGCCGGGACCGCAGCCCCGCCGTCCCTCGCCGCGCGGAGTCCTGGTCGTTCCCCCTCCCCGAAGTTCTCGGGGTCCCCGGGGCAGGCATCGCGGCGCCCCCTCCGCTCTGCGTCCTGCGGCCGCCGGACGGGCCGAGGTGGGGACGGGCTGGGTCTGAGAAGGGCTCCGGACCGGACCGGACCAGCAGGACCGTCGGAAGCGCAGGGAGGCCGAGTCCAGCGCCGGGAAGGTGGGAGCCCGGCCGGGCGCGGACTCGGAGGACGCGGGCCGAGGGCGGTCTCGCCGGGGGAAGGGAGCGTGTTCCCTCGGTAAACACGCGTGAAGCGTCCACTGGTGTCGTACTACGGGACACACCTGGGGAGAGGGACGCGCGTGCCTTCGCGGGGCCCTCTGCTCACTGAGATAAGGAAATAAATATGTTAGTTTACATGGAGGTAAGTGCTGTGAAGAAAAAGAACAGGATGTTCAGACAGAAACACGAGTGATCAGGGGAAAAAACCTCTCTCTGAAGAAGCAGCGTGGACGCCGAGACGTCACTGGCAGCGAAGGGCCCGGCATCGGCCGAGACGCGTGGCAGCACCCAGGCCGCGCAGACACCTGCGCGCACGCAGCGGGTGGAAGGGGCCTGTCGCCTGGGGGCTGAGTCGCGGTGGCGAAGCGCTGCGGGCGTCCGAGGGTGACAGCTCTCTTCTTATTGCTCACACGTCACTCCTCAATGGCTGTCCTGTGGTGTCACTAAAAGTAAATACTCTTGCTTTCCTGGATTCCAAAATTTACCATCTAAAATCTCCCTTATTGAAATATTGAAAATGCAAACATTTGCCACATTGTGAGTTCCTCGGGTGATCGGCGGGGCGGGGGGGTGCGGGGGGGTGCAGGGGGGTGCGGGGGTGTTTCACTTACAGAACACTTCTGCTTTCTACAAGACCAGGGGTCCAAGTCCTGAACTCGCTTAGAAGTAAGTATCCTACACGCTCTCCTGTGAGGCTGGGAGTCTCTCTGTGCCTCAACCCCCGCCGGGATTTTCAATCGGTATTTTCAATCAGTGTCCCCAGGCTCTACTTCCCGACGCTGGGTCCCTGGGTTGTGCGGTCTGTCTCACTGCCCAATTTTGCCTGGTTTATCTGTGCGAATGTGGCCCGGACAGCCAGGAGCTTTGTGTGCAGTGCCTGGCTTCACAGTCGCTGCCTCATGGGTCTGTCAGCTGCGTGCGCACCCAGGGTCCGCCCGCTGCAGTCTTTTTTTAAGATTTTATTTATTTATTTTTAGAGAGGAGAGGGAGAGAGAGAGAAACATCAATGTGTGGTTGCTGGGGGACATGGCCTGCAACCTAGGCATGTGCCCTGACTGGGAATCGAACCTGCGATGCCTGGTTCGCAGCCCGCGCTCAATTCACTGAGCTACGCCAGCCAGGGCCCGCCCGCTGGTCTTATGCCCGGGGTGCCTTACGAATCCGGTGCCACCGCTTTTTGTGCTGCCACCCTTCCCCGCCCGGCTGCCCGACTCCGCCCCTCCTACTGGTCTGGATGAATGTGTACATTTTAACTCTTTGGTTGTCCGACTTCCATGGAGTTCAATTTTCTGACAGATGTGGTTGTTATCTTGGTTCTAACTTGTTGCTGACCTTATTTTGGTTGTGCGAGGAGGCACAGTGTGTCTACCTACGCCTTCATCTTGGCTGGAAGTCCTGGAGGGACCCACGGGGCCCTAGAATGTACACAAGCCCACCCACACGGGAATTACCACTGGAAAGGCCCAGTTAGCTTGGGGGAAGCAGGGGAAGGGACTGAAATCCAACAGAGAGCGGAGCAAGCGCCATTCTTTCCTCTCGGACCCCACCCCCACATACAATGTCACATCCCAGTGATTGGGTTGCCCCGCCCTGGAGAACACCTAAGGCTCTGACCCTCATATGTAATGGGTGCAACAAGACAAAAAAAAAAAAAAGAGGCCCAAATGGAAGAACAGGTCAAAGCTCCAGAGCGAATACAACTAAGTGACCAAGAGATAGCCAACCTATCAGATGCACAGTTCAAAGCACTGGTGATCAGGATGCTCACAGAATTAGTTGATTTTGGTCGCAAATTAGATGAACAAATGAAGGCTACAGTAAGTGAAATGAAGAAAAATGCACACAGAACCAATAGTGATGGAAGAAAACTGGGACTCAAATCAATGGAATGAACCATAAGGAAGAAACAACCAAACAGAAAAGAATAAAGAAAGAATAATTCAAAAAAAATGAGGAGAGGCTTAGGAACCTCCGGAATATCTTTAAACGTTCCAACATCCGAATTACAGGGGTACCAGAAGGAGAAGAGGAAGAGCAACAACTGGAAAAGTTATTTGAACAAATAATAAAGGAGAACTTCCCCATTCTGGCAAAGGAAATAGACTTCCAGAAAGTCTGGGAAGCTCAGAGAGTCCCAAAGAAGTTGGCCCCAAGGAGGAACACACCAAGGCACACCATAATTACATTAGCCAAGATTAAAGATAAGGAGAGAATCCTAGAAGCAGCAAGAGATAAGGGGACAGTCACCTACAAAGGAGTTCCCATCAGACTGTCAGCTGATTTCTCAAGAGACCTTATAGGCAACAAGGGGCTGGAAAGAAGTATTCCAAGTCATGAAAGGCAAGGACCTACATCCAAGATTGCTCTATCCAGCAAAGCTTTCATTGAGAATGGAAGGGCAGATAAAGTGCTTCTGAGATAAGGTCAAGTAAAAGAAGTTCATCATCACCAAGTCCTTATTTTATGAAATGTTAAAAGAACTTATCTAAGAAACAGAAGATAAAAAACATGTATAGTAAAATGACAGCAAACTCACAATTATTAACAACCACACTTAAAAGAAAAACAAAAACAAAGTAAGCAAACAACTAGAACAGGAACAGAAGCACAGAAATGGAGATCACATGCAGGGTTAGCAATAAGGGAGTAGGAGGAGGAGAGAGGGGAAAAGGTACAGAGAATAAGTAGCATAGACAATAGGTAGAAAATAGACAGGGGGAGGGCAAGAATAGTATGGGAAATGTAGAAGCTAAAGAACTTACGACACATGGACATGAACTAAAGGGGGGATGTGGGTGGGAGGGGGTGGGCAGGGTGGAGGGGAGTGAAGGGGGAAATGGGACAACTGTAATAGCATAATCAATAAAATATATTTTAAAAAACTAAGTAAATATATAGGGTGTTTAAATGTGACAAATGTTTTGAAAATATTTGAAAGCATTTAATGTATCAACTTATAAAGAATAAAAAGTTTGATTTATTAGGCAGTAAAAACAAGTAAATAAAATAAGTATCCTGTTCCTAGTTCATCATTAATGAACTTACCACCAACAAACTTTTTCCTAACTCTTCACATTACCTCACTTCTTCACATTTTCTTTCAAGCGTTACCTATTTTTACATGTTTTTACATAACTAAAGTAATGCAATTTTATTATTCTATGATAGCTTATTTACCTTGATAATCATGAAAAGCAACTAATACAAATAATAGAATTTCTTTCAGGGAGAGGAAATAACATGCAGAAATAAATATCCTTTAGATGTACATTGAGACAGTGAGTTAAAGATATAATCATGGGGGGGTGAAGACAACTTTACCTGAACAACAAGAAAAAAGAAAAAAGAGATTAGAATCAGAAAAGGAAAAAAAGAAATTAGATCAAACATAAACTGGGGATAAGAGAGTTGTAGTATGTGTGCGCTTACAATTTTTTAATGCATTTTTTAAAAAGATTTTATTTATTTATTTTTAGAGAGGGAAGGGAGAAGGAGAGAGAGAGAGAGAAACATCAATGTGCGGTTGCTGGGGGACATGGCCTGCAACCTAGGCATGTGCCCTGACTGGGAATCGAACCTGCGATGCCTGGTTCGCAGCCTGCGATTTTTTTAATGCATTTTGAAACAAATTTTTATGGGAATGTGATTTCTGGGGATAAATTTGGAAATGTCTGTGACTCAATCTGTTTTCCAGAAAGTAAGTTTACAAAGCAAGGAAAAAAGAGATCTCATCAAAGAAAAGAAGCAATAACAACAAAATAGATACAACACCTCAGATGAGCGTTAGCAAGAATGTGCAACATCTGTCTGCACAGAATGTTAGCGCGATGCCCAGTGGCAGACACTTCAACAGCTGGAAAGTAACATCGTGTTCTTGCATAAAAAAGAACACATTAAGATGTCAATTCACAAAGTTGTTTATAAATTTAATGTGATAGAGATTATAGCATCATCAACGTCTTTAAAACTAAAACACTGGTTTTCAGTTCACTGTTTAAAATAAACATGCTTTACAGTTGAATATGCAGAAATAAATATCTTTTATGTACAAAGATTAATTTAAAGACACAGTCAAAGAAAAGAACCAACAGGAACAAAACCAATGAAGTGCTTGGGAATAAACTTAACCAGAATATTCATGATCTGCAAGAACAACGTTTTTATATACGACCCGCATGAAAGAAACTTGAAAGTAACATCGTGTTCTCGTTAGAAAAATTGTACACAGATGTCATTTCCCAAATTTGTTTAATATAGTCTGTATTACGATATTACAAAGCTGTTTGCCTGCAGGTAAGCTTCTAGCTCTCTCCTGAAGGTCTCACACATACAACCCCACGGCCATCATCCAGACCACCGAGCGTGACCGCACCTCCTGGTGTCCACCTTCTGGGCCACCTGGCATCGGTCATCATGACTGATAACCATCCAGAACCAATCCCAGGGCTAAGAATGCAGGACAAATAATCCTCAGGAAGGTGCTTTTTACTATAAGAATATTCCTCTCTTCTCTCCTTTGCATGCTGTGTTTCTGTTTGCAAACACTAAGGCTCTGAAAGAAATCTCTGTCATTTATCTCTGGAACGGCCTTCAGACTGTTTGACTTCACTTGACACAATTATCACTTACTTATGGCCATGATGTGTGTGTGAGCAAATGCACATAAGAGGCCGAGAGGAATACACACTGTCTACTGCAGCGAACAGTGTCCTGCCCAAAATTCCCGTCCACCAGGGACTGCAGAACGTGAACTTACTGGGAAATGGGGTCTTGGCAGAGGCAATTAGCCAGGTGAGAGTGAGGTCATGTTGGATTAGGGTGGCCCTGACCCAGAGGCTGCCGTCCTTCTCTGACGGTCACGTGCGCACACGGGGAAGAAGGCCACGGGAGGATGAGGGCACGACAGGGTTGCTGGTGTGGCCGGAGGCCAGGAGAGAGGCTGGCACAGACGCTCCTCCCGAGGCTCCAGAAAGAGCCAACGCTGCCGACACTCGATGTCAGACCTCGGGCGTCTGGCACTGTGAGAAAATAGATTGCTGTTGTTTTGAGCCACCCATCTGTGATAATTTGTTATGGCAAATTAATTTAACCTTTTATGGCTAATTTTTTCCAATAGAAATAAATTAGTAAAGAAGTTACCCACATTTTATGCTGGAACCTTTGGCTCTGCCACCTAAGTATGAAATCTTGAACAACTCATTAGCTCCATGAAGGCCTCAGCTGCTTTGTCTGTAAAATGGGGATGTTAACATCCACCCTGTTCACTCCCCACATTGCTACTGGAGTCTCCCTGGACCCTTCTCTCACGATCCACATCCCTGTCTTCTCCCACATGGCTCTAGTGGCCATGACCGCCTGGCCACCCTCCCTGCCACACCATCTCTGGTCCACATCTCCAGCCCCCAGCAGATCCATTTTACCGAAATACCACCGCAGGTTCCTTTCCTTTTTGTAGCCCATCAACAGTCTCTAATTACCTATTAAAATAAGTCCATACTTCTTCATTTAGTTAAAGACCCTCTAGACTCGGCGCCCAACCTGCCTACCACCCTTATCACTCGCCACTTGCTTCCCTGGTTCAAAACCAGGTCCAGCCAGGACAGCCTTTGACTCTGGAGCCTTGCCCTTCTCGGCGTGCCAGTGAGCGTGCTCTTCCCTGCACACGGTCCTCCCGCACCCAAGCCCGTTTCCAGCCCGAGGTTTTCTCCGTGGTCCCATGATGGAGGGGACTTCCCTTTCCTCTGAATTCTTAGAGCACAAACCCTCGGCATCTTACAAATTTTTATTAGTACCCATTAAACTGCAAATGCCGTTCGAGAGAAAAAAGCTTTATTCACTGTTGTGCCTCGAGTGCAATCTCATGGAGAGTGGGTGCTCAGTACATACCATCACATAAATGAATAACAATTATAAAGCACTTCAGTTTTAGGGCATTAACATAGGTTTTACAAATTAAAAAATATTTAGAGAGAAATGATATTCAGCAAGTGCCACCTCACTGGTTGTAAAACATTGAAACACTTCCCTGCCGGCCCTGCGCCCTGGATGCTGCAGGCAGCTCCTGGCCCCGACAGCATCTGCACTCCCACAGCCTCACGACCAAAAGGGCCAGCGTCCGGCTCTGGCCACGTGGCCAAGACCAGCTGGTGGGAGCAGTGTCCCTTCTGACTGGTCAACACCTGTGAGGTGACAGTTAAATATTTTTATAATGACTGGATTATAAATAAAATTTAATTACACAATTTGAAAATGGTGCTTCTCCTCATTGCAACAGTTCCTAAAAGAGCAGACTCAGGAATAGAACAGGAAACGAATACTTTGTCAGTCTCTGTGGATTAGGGCATATCCATTAAGACTCAGTCTTCATGTAAAACAGAAGATAGGCAGTTTCCCTCCTAGAGAGAAAAAAAAAGCAACATCATAGCAGAAATGAAACATTCACAGTTAACTGCTACAGTATCAACTCACAACAGGATAAAGGTCAGCAAACTCCCCAGGCTGCTGGACACAGTGTTCACCTATCCACCACCACAGAGGAGAACGTGGGACTGCACCGAGTCAACATCTACATCGGGGGCTGGCCAACCAGGGACCCACGAGTCCAGCAAACTCCACTGGCACAGGGCCACACTCTGTCACCCACGGACGTCTGCGGCTGCTGTCGGCTACGAGGGCAGCGTTGAACAGCTGCGAGAGAGACTGGGTGGCCCGCCAAGCCTAAAATATGGATTGTCTGGCCCCTTTTTAGAGTTTGCCAAACTCCATTCTACTCAACGGGGGAGGGGAGCTGCCGAAAAGCAGGAAGTGACAGAGCGAGTGCCAGAGAGGCGTTCACAAGAGGGAAAAGGGAGGTTGGAGGAGGGTTTCGAGCCCAAATTTCACCTAGTTCATCACTTCTCCAATGATCTGGTCGACTTCTGCAGCTGAAACCATCTCCACTTGTCACCTCTGGTGCAGGATGCAGCCCTCACCCAGAAACTCCGCTAGGACACTTACAAAGTCTCCGCTTTGCTTTCATCCAGCTTTTCTCTTTCCAGCTTCCTCTCCACAGTTATTGATTTTTAAAAATACAGGTATTGATATTTACTAAATACAAGTCATTGACCAAGACAGCAAAAGAGGAAAAGAATGATCCTTGCTCCCAAAGAGTGCATGGGCTACAGTGACAGTTATGTCAGCAAATGGGCACAAAATTGGGGGAAGCTTCCCATAAAGGAGGTATGTCCAGAGCACACTGGGGGCTTGTGAGGAGCACCTGCAGATCGGCCAGGGTGGGTCAGGGCAGGCTTCTCGGAGCAGGGAAAGGCAGTGCACAGGGGTGAGCAGGCAGGGTTGGGCCTCTGCCTCCGTGACGAGCTCCCAGGGGGGAACACTGGCCAGACCCTGCATGTGCACAGCCAGGGGGAGGACATGGAGGGCATGGGAGCTACTCCCTCTTTAGTTGTTTCTGGAGTGTAAACGTGAGAAAGTCATTCTGGCCGGGCTGCTCAGTTGGTTGCAGGGTCGTCCTGTACACCTAAAGGTTGCAGGTTCAATTCTCAGTTTGGGTACATGCCCAGGTTGTGGGTTTGGTCCCTAGTTGGGACGCATATGGGAGGCAACCAATCGATGTTTCTCTCTCTCTCTCAAATCAATTAAAAAAAACATGTCCTCAGGTGAGGATCAAAAAAATAAATAGGTAGAATAAACTGTGAGGAATCCCGGTGCAGTGGGGTGGGCATGAAAGAGGAAGCCGACCAGAATCCACGAGCGTTTCCACAGCAGCCGAGAGCCCTGCACTTCGCCCACTCACACGGGTCTCTTACCAGCGGTAGCTGCGACTGCCGTAGGTGCACCGGATGTCTTCCCAGGACACCTGGACGCACACAGACACACAGAGTGAAGCACCCAGAGGACGCAGGGTGCTGCCGTCCGCCCTCCCTCACTCCTCCCGGCAAACCTGCCCAGGGACTCGAGACCCACAGCGTCTGCTGATAACCGCCATGGAAGCAAAGTGTCTCTTCATGCCTTCGCCTCTCTGTTTAAACGTGGTTGTGCTCAGCCCGAACTTCTAACTTCACATTTCTACCTCTCCTTGCTTTCCTTAAGTTTCCCACACAGCTTGGAGCCTCAGGGCACTGAGCTTAGCATGCCAAAACCCAGACGTGGAGCCAAGTGGACTCTGGGAGAGCACTAAGCCAGACGGGGACTTCGTGCAGAAAGCAGCTGTCACACCCATAAACTGTCCCACACACAGAGGCCAGGGCCACACCGTGGCTCGCGTGACTTCGAGGACCCACCCAGCCCTGGGCTCAGAAGATGCCAGAGCGCTAGCCGGGGGCCAGCAGCAGTCTGGGGCAGTGTGGCTCACCGCACACACACTGGAGTCATTGAAGCAGAACCACTGCCCGTCTGCAGAGCTCCGGATGTAGGCGCAGTAATGGCCGAAGTCGGGCAGCCCCACGTGCGCGATCACAGCAAAGAGCTCATACTGCCCCCGGAGCTGGAAGAACGGCAGAACAGGTGACTCGCCGAGGCCCTGCTTCCCCAGCCCTCCCTCCCCCACCCTGCCTTAGAATGAGGAGACGTTTCCCTGCACGTTTGTCTGTAATCTACTCCACGCCAGGCCTGGGGCCTCCAGGGGACTAGAAAACGGTCCCTGACTTTGAGTATTTTGCTGCTGAGTAAGCTAGAATCAGAATGCTGTGTTTTATACCAGGTGGTATTACAGGCAAATTCAGGAACACCCGACTGCTGCCCAAAAAAGGAAAAGGAACACCAGCTGAGGAAAGGCTGAGGAGCTGGGGGAGAGCCCCCCAGCTATAAGATATGCTTGCAGTGGCCCTGCAGAATGAACAAGAGTGGCAGACAAGCCATGGAAAGGGGGCCACCTGAACGTGGACTCAGAAGCCCCCCGAGGTTGCGCAGCACAGCAGTGAGGGCGTCCCGAGGACACGGACCTGGGACAGGAGTGGGGAGCGCCTCACCTGGCCATCGACATCGCAGGGGGAAGCGTCCTCCGTCAGAAGGACCTGACCTAGGTCCAGTCTCTGGGGGAAATGCAGGGAACTGCAGAGTTTTTCTGTCTGCGAATTCCTGATAGAGAACCGCATGAGGTGGATTGTCAAGGTCTGGGGCAAACGTGTCGGCTTCAAGACCTATGAAAGCAAAGTCACTGTGGGGATGAAGCCCTCAGGCCCTGGAAATGGGGAGACTCGGAGAAATAGCACAGCTGACACGTGAGGAGGGACGCAGAGGGACACGGTGCAGAGGGGGCCCCAGTGGAAAGGGAAGGCCTGAGTTCGGTTCGGCACCTGTGTGGAACCCAGGGCCGCAGTGGAGTCTGTGGCAGAGCCCCTGCGGCCTCGTGGGGAAACTCTGCCCCCAGCTCTCAGACCCACCCTTCTCCTTCAAAGGCGGTCTCTCCCGCTGATGTCAGTGGAGGAGCCCCCGGACCCTGGGTTGCCAGGGGCTCTGTGACGAGTCTCTCAGGGACAGCCCCCTCCAGGGCGCTCTGGTCTCAGGAGGGAGTACCTGTTGGCCGCGGGTCCTTGTCCCGCAGTGCTCGCAGAAGCACCTGCTCCCGCTGGACAGTGGCCTGGGCCGGAAGAAGCAGTGAAGGGCCTCCTCCTGTCCACGGAATGAGAAAACAAGCAGGGTTGGCCTCAACAGGCCTGTCCAGAGCGCAGCCTGGTCCTGCAGTGGGGACGCCACCTTTCCTTCCGGCGGCCCCAAATGTCAGGTCCAGACTGGGGCCCACGGTGGGGTGGCGCAAAGTGCCTGCTGATAAGAGGGGAAATCGGGACGAGGCACCTGAAAGTACAAATAGGAGGGAAGAAATTTTTTTTTTTTTCCAAATCAAAGGAGAACTTGGCCAGAGCCACACAAAGGAGACAGAAATGATTTTTGAAGGCCAAGCATGAACAGCAGAAGCCCAGTTACTGAACTAAGGAAGTAGGAAGGCGAGGGGTTCAACAAAAAGACATTTTATAACGAACAGACAGAGGCAACAGCGTGAAGACGGCCAGACAGAAAGGGGGTGGGGGTAGAGGTGGGTACGGGGGTCGGGGGGAGTCAATGAAACAGAAAGAGACTGCAGGGCCGGTGGGCACACGAAATGTGTGTGCAGATGATGTGTCACTGACTTGTACACTCAAAACCTGAGTGGTTTGGTGAACTGATGTCCCCTCACAACCCCGATACACTTACAGCGGGGCACTGGGCTGTGAGAGGACAGGAAACTCACCCAGAGAAATCCCTTACCAGCGTTCCCAGGAGATGTGAGTCTGCGTCAAAGAGAGGAAGCGGGAGGGCCAGCATGCTGCTGTCCTTGCTGCTCTCCCCAGCACAGTCTAGGCACACGAAGGTCTCCCTGGTCTGGATCGTGTGCAGGGCCTGCAGCCGCTCCGCCTGCGCAGGAGGAGGGAGGGGTCAGGGTGAAAAGGGCGCGGAGCCCTCAGCAGGCCCAGCAGGCCTGTCAACAGGCCGGGCCAGGACAATTTCCAGAGCTGGAGCCAGCAGACCGAAGCTCAAGAAATGGCAGTTACTGCTCTTCGCTGTCCTCCGACAGGTGCAGACAGTGACGTTAATAACATCATGGAACTGTGATCTGGACTTCATATGATTCTCTCTCTTCACCCTCGCTACACTTCACGGCGACCACACTGGAGTGAGCTGAGCGAGCGGCGTCTTAAGCGTGTGCCCCAGGCCTAGAATCTCACCAGGTCCACATCCGTGATCTGGTCCTTAATGAGGCTCCACACTGTGAGGTAGAGTTGGGCCGCGTCGTGCTGGACAAACACTGGCCGAAGAGAAAAGGCACAGCCGAGTTAGCAAGTCCCCGAGGACCCCGCTCAAGCCCTGGGGCCTGGATGCCCGTGGGCACTCACCACCCTGAGCATTCCTGCCTTTGCCCTGTTTTCAGGCCCAGTCTCCACTGGATGTCAGGTGCCACAGATGGAAAATAAGTTTGGCACTGGTTTTTGAGAGCTCCTCTTAAAACTTAACATCCAAGTTTTCTACCTCTGACTTGCCACCCACCCCCAGTGGCCTCCACTCAGGGACCCAACTGGATAAAACCAGCAGTCAGTGGTGGATTCGTCCCTGTCCGGGCCAAGCCAACACTAGACTTGGATTCCTACGGCCACTCACTGCTCTGGGCCTTTATGTGTTTTCCTTGTTCACCTCCCTAAAAACCGAGCAGTTTCTCAATACTGGTATCTGGCCCAGGTCCTCCCCGACAGTGTCCAGGAGAACAAGAAAAGAAAAGACCACCGCAGAGGTAGGGCTGGCCAGGGAGAAGCAGTGAATTCCGTGCGTGTGGCGTAAGTGGGCGTAAAGCTCAAAGGGTAAGTGCAGAAGCCTAGGGAGGAGGCCCAGGAAGACAGAGAAAATGAAAACACACCGAGGACTCTCTCACCAAAGGGCAGCTATCGGCCAAAACACAAAGACGTTGCAAGAAAGTTCACTACTGTGAGTGCACCGAACAATCGTATTTGCTGCCTCAGCCCCATTTTATTTCCTTCGTGACACTAAGCACAAAGGAAACGTTCTCGGGGTTCTGCTGTTGTGTGTGAATAACACCCACCCTATGCCTGCAGAAACCTGGGCTCTTCAAAATATTTTGGATCGAGGTCAATGCCCCCAATACAAGGGGTCCACCATCTACCAAACGTCACGCTTAGTCCCTCTGCTCTCCCTCCCTCTCCCGCCTCTCCCTCTCAGTCTCCCGTGCCTGCCCACCAGAACACCGGACCAGGAGCCGGTGCTGGGGGCTGTCTCACCCGGCACGTTGTGCTTCTGGAGGCAATACACGACCTCCATGGGCCGCACGGCCTTCCGCCGACTGTCCTGCATCTTCTCCAGCAACAAGAGCAGCTGGAAGGGCACGTGCCTCTTCTGCTCCTCCGTGCCCACTGGCACTTTTAACCTGCCGGGCAAAAACAGCCGTGAGCCCCCCAGGTTCTCTGGGTCGGGGGCACACTGCATGCATTCGAGGGGACTTCCAAAAGTCTTCGAGCACAGGACACTCTGTGAACTGGCTAAATCAGAATTTCTGGGGGTGGAAGCCAGTTATCAGAATTTTTCAATGTTCCAAATTATTTAAAATATTCTATTTATTATGTTTTTTTTTTTTTTTAGAGAAGGGAGAAGGCAAGGAGAAAAAGAGGGAGAGGAACATTGATGTGCAAGAGAAACATCCATCAGTTGCCTCCTGCACGTCCCCCATAGGGGGCCTGGCCCGCAACCCAGGTGTGTGCCCTGACAGGGAATCGAACCAGCAATGTTCTGGTTTCTGGGACAATGCCCAAACCAATGAGCCGCACCAGTCAGGTGGTTTTTATATATTTTCTTAATTTATTAGGCAACTGTGTGGTCCAGAATGTGCAGATCAAGACTTTCCTCTGGTGACTTTTGAAAGAAAACTATAGTCGGAGTCACAGTGGGCTTCTGGGCAAGACGAGGAAGGAGGCAAAGGCTGCACTCGCCTCCTCCCACACCCTCGTCAAAAGTCTTGTGCAGCTAAACGACAGAGCAGCTATGATCCAGCACCACCTGAGGTCCGCTGAACGGACGGTCCACAACTAGGGATGTGCAGATGCAGCCATGCAGGAGGGACAGACATACAGAATGGGCTGGTCCACACCCACGTGCGGCGGTTAAAAATCAGGAGGGACATCGCGGCTGCTCAGGTCCCCTGAGGAGCGAGGGATCCCAGCCAGTGGGGACTGTGGCTGATGTAGACAGAGGCTCCTGGAGTCCCAGGAGTTCACAGCTTCACCCACTGAGAGACTCCCTCCCTCTGCGCTCCAGCCATGAGGCCGCATCTCACAAGGCACCAGGGAGACACACGGGGAGGAACTGACGTGTCTGGCTGTGGCGTGAGGGCTGGGGGCAGCTTTCCCCAGACAGACGCGCTGGCCGAGGCCTCTGTTCCTTTGATGATTCCTTCTCCCCCCCCCACAAAGCGGGCAGGCGGGCCCCACATCTGAGCCCCCATCAACCTGCTCATACTGTTTGTCCTGCCCTACTGATTCCCTGAGACCCACCCCAGTGAACCTGCAGAACTACCCAAGCTGTTTCCAGTGCCTTTTCCATACAAATAGACTATCTTGGCTCATGCTGCAGACTTCCCTAAGGTCTCTCAAAGGTTCACAAAGCCCAAACAAGCAGTATTTGGCCTCGGTGTGCTAAGCAGCCCCAAGCCCAACACTGACAACAGCTGGCCTCTGTCCACAGCTCAGAGTCTCTCAGGCCCCTCCAAGCAAAGCACAAGAGGCAACCACCTGTGGATCACTTTGTAGCTCATACCAGGTGGCCCCAGGTAGGCCAGAGGCAGCAGCTGACCTGGGCCTGCACCTCCCAAGAGGTCCCAAAACCAATACACTCGGTGGCCAGATTCAGAGCACACCAGAGCACCGCCCAGCCACCCCCCAAATGTCAAATGCAAAGGGCAGGCCGAGTGCATCCTGCTTCGTAGGGTCAGCCCCTGCACAACAGCCCCTGCACTGTAGTCACGGCCAGTTCCCACAACCAATCAGCCAGAGGGCCACTGCCTCACAATGGCGTGCCCACAGCAGTCAAGGCGCAACGGCAATAGGAAGGCACACAGAATCTGCACCAACAGCACAGCGAACGCACTGCCTCAGGTGATCAGGGAAGCTGTGTCACTGGGCCCCACAGGACACCTACTAGGCACAGCCACTCAGCCCAGACTGGGAGACACAACAGCTCTACCTGATACACAGAAACACACATAGGGAGGCCGCCGAAGTGGGGCGACAAGGACACAGGTCCCAGATGAAAGAACAGAACAAAACTCCAAAAAGAACTAAACAGAATGGAGACAAGCCATCAGTGATCTCAGCGAGAACTTCAACAAAGGACAGGAAACATGAAAATGGAGATAGAAAACAGTTTAAAAGCAGTCAGAAATTAGAAATACACTAACTGAATAAAGTATACATTAGTGGGAATCAACAGAAGCAGGAGACAGAATCAGCAATTTTGAAGATGACAATTTTGAAAACAGGACAGAAAAATTTTTTTTTTAATGAGGACAGTTTAAAGGGCCTCGGGGACAACATCAAGCTCTATGACACTCACATTATACTGACAGCAGGAAGAGAGAGGGAGAAAGGAATTGAAAGCTTATTTGAAGAAAGAGTGACAGAAAACTCAACCTGGAAAATGGAGACAACTATACTTGAATAACAAGTAAAAAAGAAAAAAGAAGAAAAATTCCCCTAACCTGATGAAGGAATTAGACCTACAAGTCCAGGAAGCACAGAGAGTCCCACGCAAGATGAACCCAAGGAGGCCCACTCCAAGACACATCACAATTAAAATGCCAAAGGTCAAAGACAAGGAGAGAATCTAAAAAGCAACAAGAGTAAAGCAGTTAGTTACCTACAAGGGAGCTCAGGACTGTCACCTGATTTCTCAGCAGAAACTTTGCAACAAAAAGACCCACTTCAGATGGAAAGACACACACAGATGAAAGCAAAGGGATGGGAAAGATCGTTCACATAAACAGTAACAAAACTATCTGGTGCAGCCATACTTATATCACACAAAATGGACTTTCAAAGAAAAGCTATAACAAGAGACAAAGAAGGACTCGGCAATTCCACTTCTGGATATTTATGTGAAGAAACCCAAGGCACTAATTTGGAAAGACACGTGCACCCATATGCTCACCACAGCACCATTCACAACTGCCAGCGCCCAGAAGCAGCTTCAGTGCCGCCAGCAGATGAGTGGACGAAGCAGCGGTGCGTGTGCGCAATGGACTGTGACTGGGCCGTTAACTGAGAATGGCAGCTCACCACCTGTGGCAACACGGATGGCCCTAGAAGGCAGCACACTAAGTGAAATAAGTCACACAGAGAAAGACAAATACTATATGAATTCACTTACGTGTGGAATCTAAAACACAACATAAAAGAAAATCCAAGATACGCATAGATACAAAGAACGTTTCAATGCTTGCCAGATGGGAGTGGAGTTGAGGGAACAGGTCATAAAGGTAAAGGATTGAAAAGCACACATCGGGCCCTGCCTGGTGTGGCTCAGTGGGTTGCATGTCTGCCTGCAAACCAAAGGGTTGCCGCTTCGATTCCCAGTCAGCGCACATGCCTGAGTTGTAGACCAGGTCCCCAGTAGGGGGTGCATGAGAGGGAACCACACATTGATATTTCTCTCCCTCTCTTTCTCCCTCCCTTCCCCTCTTTCCAAAAAAACAAATCTTTTTAAAAATAGTACACATTGGTAGTTACAGAACAGTTACAGGGATGGAAAGCACAGCACAGGGAATATAGTCACTAATACTGTAATAACTATGGTGGTGCCGGGTGGGTGCTGGACTTGTCAGGGTGCTCACTTCGTAACTCACATAAGTGTCTAATCACTGTGTGGAACATCTGAAACTAATATATATTGAGTGTCAACTATACGTGAAAAATAAGAAATTATTTTAAAAAGTTCAAGTCACTCGAAAGAACAGTATTTGAAAATATACGTAATATACATGTTTATGGCCTGAATAATAGCCTTACCTCTTCAGTATCTGGGTAAAGCCCACGTTCCTAATCAATACCTGGATCAGGGAGTTCAGGCAACAGGTCTGTCCCAGGTTGTGCAACCCGACTGGGCCTGTAGAAGGAGAGGAAAGGCACTGAGGACAAGGCCTGGTTAAGGGACACGACAGAAGTCACATGTCTCTCAGGAATCTCCTTCAGGACGCAAGATCCTGTGAAGCCCCCTCAGAGACACGAAGAACTCCGCAGGGAGCTTGCAAAAAGCAGTAAGGGAGAGATCCAGCAGGAGCTCTGACAAGTGACACGGCCACGGAGGTCGCATTGGTCCACCAGGAAGAGAGAGGTGTCCTGAGACACTGTGTGGCTTGGCCTCACATGCACGCACACCATTGTTGGGAGAACAAAGGAGAAGTGAGAAACGATTCAGAAACTGTGTGCATGAGAATTACGACTTCCTGCCAGAGCTGAGTCACACAGGTGTCCTGGGGACTGAGTGGGAACAGCCCTTTTGAGGCGGGAAGGCCCTGCCCAGTCTTGCCCACATGGCTGGAGAAATCGGAACAAAGCTTATGGGGAGAGTCACTATAACCCAAACTCACCTGAAGGGGTTGGAAGCGACAAGGAACCCAGCAGCACGTCAGAAAACCGAAAGGCAGCATTTCTCTAACCCACTTGCAACCCACGTCTCCTTCCCCACCCAGCCTGGGGCTCCACAGTCCCCACAGGTGAGTGACTTAAGAGGGAGGGAGGACCACTCCTAGCGGGATTCCTGAGATAGGGCAGTGAGAATGTAAAAATCCAGGGATGGCAGGTCACAGAGCTGCACTCCTGAACCAGCAGAAGCGCTGGCCTCTGGACACACCTGCACGCAGCGGGCTCTCTGCCCAGCCTCCGTCTGACGAGGCCCCCTCCGCACGTCACGTGCCCCTCCCCCACCCCCACACAACCGCATGCACTCGGCAGTGGGACCTTTTACCCCCATTTACAGAGGCTGAAATGGAGGCACAAGAGATCAGGGGTCTTTCACCACGAAGCCCTACTGCCCACGGTCTGGTGGATGAACAAGATGGGTTTGCCCAGTCAAAATCGGGGGGGGGGGGGGGGGCGGTAATGACCGTGAGAGCTGTCCCAGGTCCTGAGGTGCGAAGGTAGCCGCTCCCTCTTCTTCTTCATGTTGCTGCTCTCTGGCTTGTTCTCAACAGGGCCCGCCGAGGGTTGCTGAGGCTCAGCCAGGACTGATGTGCAGATGTCCTCAGGGACCGAAAACACCCTGCCCATCAGCGACCACTCCGAAGTCCCCAGGCCTCTGGCCAGCCGGTCTTCAGCACGGCATGACCTCACTTCCGGGAAGAGCTCTCCTGGGTGGGATGTCTGTGAAAACACAGCACAGGCCTTACGGACAAGCGAGGGGATAGCACACTCCCAGGGCCGTGTGGGGCCGTGTGGGGCCGTGTGGGGGAGGGAGACGAGCGAGTGGGGAGACGGGACACCCACTCCCAAAGCTGCGCAGTTGCGGTTCCAGTCTTGGCCGTCCCACGGCTCACGTGAACCGATTACTGCAGCTCTGCAGCACACCGAAAACATGTTACATTTTTTGCCAATCTGACAAAAAATATATAGGTATAGTTTTGATTCATTCACACCGGATGGCTACTCTTGGGCTGGCTGTTGTCATTTCTTACTTGACCATCCGAGGGGAAAGAGCTCAGTGCCCCTGACTACACAGTTGGGTGCTGCATGCCATAAAAGTCCCCGCAGCACCGCATTGCCGCGCGCATGCTACGTGGAAACCGCGGGTCCAGAGCTAGATGATCACTGGGCCCCACACCCACTCTCCTTGTCCCACGGCTCTCCATTCCTAACTCAGCAGAGTGGGCTTCCCCGTTTTCTCCGCCCCCACCCCAGGTTCCCCGTTCTGGCAGACCAGATATTCGCAGAGGGGTGCATTTCCCCTGGTGTCCCCTCACTCCTCCTTCCCAGTCCAAAGGCCCAGTGGCTGTCAAGTCCCTGGCCTGAAGGCCACTCACAAGCACTCTCACAGTTGTCCACACCCTTGACTTCCAGTGCAAAGGACACACACAGAGACACTTTGAAATGGATCAGAGCTGCTGCTCCAGAGGAAATGCCTCACAGGTCTGAGGCCTCAAGCCTTTGGATGTTAAAGGGGCGGAAACCACCTTCGGACTGGGCCTAGAGCAACAGGGTACCTCAAAGGACTGTCTGCAAAGAAAACAGGAAAGCAGTGTGGTGACTAAGGGCCTGCTGACTACCAGGCTGAAAACTAGAAGCATTGCTTAGAATTAGTGCCCGGGGGCGCTTGTCTGCACCAACAGAGCTGCCAGGGTGAGGGAGACACACCCTGGCCTCTGTGTCCTCAGGGCAGTGACTGGCTTTCCCCGAATCAGAGCTTCCTGGAGAGCTGTTCCTATCTCCAAGGCTCACTGCTTCTCGCAATGGTCTTCGGTTTTAGGACTACTGTGTCCCAGCAGTCCCGGGTGCTGTCCAGGTTCCCAGGCACGTTGTACACAGAGCTACTGAACTGCTTGGCTCACTGTATCCCCATCAGGAGGGGAAGAGCCGTCTCTGTACTTGGGGTGGGTGAGCACGCCACTCAGACCCCCGCAGGGCAGGCACCAGGCCCCGGCACAGGGTGTGTTAGTGGCCGGCAGCTGCCAACTGAGTCCTCTGGGGAACCTGCCCCAGTCCCGATTCTGGGGGAGGAGGAGGAGGAGGTATAGAGGCTTGGGCACCAAACCTGCAGGCGAAACAGCTCTGAGGGTCATCCTGCCCCAGGGCACCCCTTCAGTTCCACCGAGCCCTCTGTGGTGACCATCCAGCAGGCTCCCGTCTCTCTTCCCACCCCTGCTTTGCTCACCCCCATAAACCTCTTGGACACACATCTCAGAGTCTTAGTGTTGAAACAGACGTCCACCTGTGAGCCCCGTGAGTGAGTGAGGGCGCGAGGGGATGAGGTCGTGTAGGGAACGAAACAACTTCCCAAACAACTAAGTGGCTGTCACATGCAGGAGACACAGCTAGACTTACTGTCTGCGGGGCCTGGGGGTCGGCAGGTCAAACTACCTACTGTGTGACAACCACAAAGGCACAGGTTTCATTTGGGAGCACCCAAGAGCTTCCTCACAGCCCTGGCGGAGGCCCGTAAGCTCGGG
This sequence comes from Tonatia bakeri, assembly GCA_004024845.1. Taxonomy (NCBI): domain Eukaryota; kingdom Metazoa; phylum Chordata; class Mammalia; order Chiroptera; family Phyllostomidae; genus Tonatia; species Tonatia bakeri. Next base: position 25,681 of record PVIA01011263.1, read on the forward strand.
GTGTTAGGCTGGGCCCTGCAGGAAGGGACTTGCACAGCTGGGGGCAGGGGCAGGCGAGGGAGGGGGGCTGAGCTCTTTCCTCTCCCTTGGGCTTCATTCTCCCATCTGGTCGTTTTCACTCAGACACAGGCACGGCTCAGGAGGCTGAGGCAGACTGACTCGTTGAAGACAGATCTGAATCACAAACTCCCATGTGGGTGTTCCCCGCACTCCGTGTGAACCGACGGTGGGGGGGGGACCCCTAAAGGCACAGGCACTGTCCCTGAGCTGCCACAGCACAGACAGGCAGGTTCTGGGCCGCAGTCGGTGGGCAGGCACTGCCCCCTAGTGGGACACAGTCACACACACACGTCCAGCACGTGGCACTGCATCCGAATGCATTGGAAACGCTGAACGGGAACTTAAATGTTTCAGAGAAGTAGGTGAGTCCCCAAGCGTGGTTTTGAACATGGTCATTCGGCCAAGGCCTGCTCCATGGCTCCCACGCGGCCTCAGAAAGCCAAGCCGTCAACCTCTACCTTCCGTGGCGATGTGGGTGTCCCTGTGCTTGTGCGGGGCGGTGGCCGCCGTCTGGGGTCACTGCCGCGACAGGAAGCGAGGGCCCTGGGAGGGGCTGTCAGTGCCGCACAGGCAGGGGCGAAGCTTCCACACCCTACTCAGTGTGGGGACATCTCGTTCACACGTTCGGATACAAAAGCGTGATTTTTCCTGGAAACCAAGATGCTGCAATGGTGAACGGCTTGGGCCATTCGTTTTACATACAAAACTCTTACTTTAAAGTCTTTAAAGAAGGAAAATAAATAGAAAATAATGCATGTATTGAAGAGAGAAAAAATTCTAAATAGTTTATGAAGACTATTATATCTTTTGGGGGCTTTCGATTATTTATTAAATTTTAAAAGTACCTCCTCCTGGTGTGGCTTGGTTGGTTGCAGCATCCTCCCCTACATGGAAAGTCTGGGGGTTCGATTCCTGGTCATGGCTCCTGCCTAGGTGGTGGGTTCAATACCCTTTTGGGGTGCATGTGGTAGGTAACTAATCAGTGTTTCTCACATTGATGTTTCCCTTTCCCTTCCACTCTCTCTAAAATCAATAAACATTTTTAAAACATAGATCAATTTTGAAAGTAAGAATAACAGAATTAGTAAGAAATAAGTTAGTAAGTTAAAATAACAGAATTAAGTTCATACTGCTTCTATGCTTGGTAAAATTGTTTGGTATACCAGCATTCATGATATTAAAGTAATCTTTCAGAATTGTTTTTAAGTTTTAATTATTTAATTCCAATTAAGCCATGGATCATTCAAGAAAAATCTATTTGCAAATTCTGCACATTTTGTGAAGCTGAATTAAAAGCAGAACTTGAACTTCATCACCTCAAATTATCATGAGGAGGAAACAACCCAGATATATACATACTAAACACTCAATAATGAATACCAAGCGATTCAGGTATAATAAAGAATATTTTAAAATCTCGGGGGGGAAGTTTAGAGAAAAAATGTACCCAAACCAGTTGTTCTGAGGCCACGCAAACGGGCCAGGCCCACCGCTCTTCACAGCATCTGGTCTGTCTCTGGGGCTGCGACCAGTTTGTCAACAACGGCTCCAGATCGACGCCCAGTTCAGTTGTCGGAAACGAAACTCCCAGCTTTTGAGAGTTGCCTGAACTATGAATCCTGGGGACAACGTTGCTCTGGAAAATGTGTTTCCAGAGACGACTTTTCTGAATTATATTCTGCTGTGAAAAAAAACAAAAACGGTGATAATTCTAAATGGGCCGCTTCTGCATTTCGCACCGCAGGCGTCTGGATGGACAGCAACAACCAGAGCCCCTTTCACACGTCCCCGCACAGTGGATCGGTGGTGAAGCCAGCCAGGATGCTCTCCTTGCAAATGTGGCTGGGGAAGTATTTGCAGACTGTTTCCATGGCCACGCCTCACAGCTGTCATCAACAGGAGCAAGCAAGGTGAGGCTCCGAGTAGTGTAGGAATCGCCAACCATGGGCAGGCTGACTTGGTGAGTGTGGGGCCGCGTGGCCGCAGCGCCCAAGCTTGGTGCGACACTTACCGGTTGCAGTCTCAAATTCTTGATTTTTTAACAAGGAGGTCCCCGTTTTCATTTACCTCAGGACCTGCAAATTATGCAGCATCTTCCGTCCAGGGCTTTGTCGGCAACCTTCAGCATGTGTCCAGGAAGTGATCGCAGCATGGAAGCCAAGAGCACAGAACGAAGGCGGCCCGGCGGCCTCACCGCTGGCTCTTCACCAGTCACGACCACACAACCAGCCACACAGAGATTTGGGGACTGTCTTCTCACGCACTTACGTGAGGCGTTCAAACACTGTGGCAGAGCAGACACTGAATAGCGACCAGCAAAAGACGCCCTGACACTCTAGTTAGTAGAACCGCACTGGCGGTTTGGTCACGAGAACTAACTTCGGTGAAGATGCTGAAATCGGTGCCTTTTAAGTAAAGGTGAGAAGCTGGCGGCCTCAACAGTAACCAGTTGGTTTTACCACACAGCCCTTTGGTGTCCAGCCAAAGACACCAAGATGTAGGCAATTGCTGTTGTGACTCCAAAAATATGAGCTCATGTTACCGCTTTTCTTAATGCACAGCGATTTTCCATGTGTCTTCTCAATTAACAGATACTAAAAGGACAATTATTACCTTGAAGGGGTGGGGTCCTGAAATGTTTTGTTCTGTTTTGTTTAAATACTGGGAACCACTGGCCTAATTAACATGCTACTAGAAAAACAAGTCTCTGGACCAGCAGCAGCAGCAGCAGCCCCTGGAAGTTTGTTTCAAAGGTGGAATGTCGGGCCCACTGCAGACCTGCAGAGCTGGGACCTGCACTCTGACGAGATTCCTGGGTGGCCTGGGTGTGCGTTCTGTGGGAGAAGACGCTCCAGACAGCAAGTCCTAAAGGAAGTCCTAAAGGCCCCTGGCCGCCACGGGTGGACCAAGGGAGATAGGTTTTAACGCAGAGCAGCTGCCTTCAACGTGACTCATGGAGAGTGTTTTCAGTGTCCGCCTCCCTAAGCATGTGTGGTTCTCAGGTTGCTCTGTCTCCACCTGAGGAAGTCATTGCTGAAAACCTCGTGTTGTCATCTGTGTGCCATGGAAGATGGAGACCCCTGGGTCCAGGTCCTGCACCAACAGCCAGCCTTTCCCATGCAGCCCCTCCCCCAACACCGCATGCGCTGCCACGGGGGGCAAACAGCCAGCCTGGCCGCCAGTGCCCCTCCTTTGGGTGGCAGACTCGTGGTTTTTTTTTAAACCATCAGGGTTTTCAGACCATGAGGACTAGGCAGAGCTCGCCCGGGGTTGTTCAGGAGCACAGCGTCCACAGTGGCTGCAGCAGTGGTGGCAGCCAGCCCCAGGGAAAGCGGACCATCATCAGCCCCTAGACTGCTCAGACGTGACTTCAGGCAAGGAGAACTTGCGCTGAACCACCTGCTCCACCACTGTTGGGAACCACCCTACCTGGTTTCAGAAGTTGTAACCCCCAAGGCTAAGGCTGAGGGAGCCACCTTGGACTGTAAGCCACCAAGGAGACAAAAGCTTATCTCCCTGGCGCCACTTCTGCTCCTTTTACTTCATCCTGCCTGGTCCCCAATGCTTGGTTGGTTAGCCAATGACAGGTGAGATTCTGCAAGGAGGGAACGACCTAAGACAGGCATGATCACATGGGAGGCCCCCAAGGAAGGACTTTGGGGGCTAGAGCAAAAGGGGGTGATGGACCCTTGCCCCTCGGCTTTGACATAGCCTGAGTCCTCATTGTCTGGGAGAAAATCTCCTAATCTCTTGGCTGCCTTACTTCCCTTGCTCCACCTAAGCCTGAAACAATGACAGACGGTGGTGCAGCCCTGTGCTAGAAAGGGTGGGTTTCCTGGGTGATCAGGCCTAAGAAAGAATATGTAAAATCCTGTGAAACCTGCTTTGTTTAGAATGCTCTCAAAGAAATGATAAGGGTCCAAGGAAGAAGTAAGTTTGTTTGTTAAAGTTTTTTACAGCTCTTTAGCTATCTGACTCGGACTCAAAATTGGCCCTCGGAGTTCCTTGTTCTTTGATCCTTACTTCCCGGCAATGAGTAATGACCTTTACCTGAATTCCTGTGTAAACGAACCAAATAAAAGGCCATCGAGGAACAGGCTCCTGGTCCTTCTCCTATGAGAGATCCGCCACCTTTCCTCCCCAAGCAGATCGTGTCTTGGTAGACTTATTCTCATTCGTGGCAGATGGGAGGCTCTGTGGACAAAGCTCCCCCACACACCACAGCAAGAAAACCCACCAGCCAAAGAGAAAAGCCCATGCCTACAAGGGAACGGGGCCAAGAGACAGAGACAGACAGAAAACCAGAGTCCTGCGGCCTTCAGCTTCAGCCCTGGAACCAGCCATGCCTCAGGCTGCCCACCCACCACACCTCCCTACTCAGAAGTCCTCTGCCTTTTTCCAGACTAGTTTGAACTGCATTTCTGTCCCTCCAGCTGAAAGGTGCTGACCGGTACTGACTCAACTCTAGGACTCTCTCTTTAGGAAATAATCAGAGATCTGTGTAAAGATCAAAGATCTGAGTAAGAGATTGTTGACCAGAATTTGTTTTTATGACCCATGTTCATTATGTGTTTAACAAACAAGGTAAAATGGAATATTGATAAGAAAGGTAATGACGTTTAGGAAATTGTGGGAAATTCATTCGTTACCATTCTGTCCATTCTTTTAGATATCTTATTGTTCCTCTGTAACAGTAGGTGATTTATCAAACAGGGACTTTTTTGTTTTTTCAACTGCCAAAAAATAAAAGTACCCTTTCAAATTTAAGGGCTGCAACACTATTTATAGTAGGAAAAAAAAAAAAACAAACCCAAACCAGAAAATAAGAGTTAACTAAATTATGATTCATAAAATGAAATACTATGGTGGCATTAAAATAATTTTAGACTGTTTAATAAAGATAGAGAAATGACTATATTTCATTGAATAAAAGAATTGATAAATCATATATTCTGAACCTAATTTCATAAAACACAAATGTAACTACACACACACAGAAAATGACTGGGATGAAATATAACAAAAATGTCACTGAAAAGTAAATCTCACTGGTGGGATTGCACACAATTTCTGTTTTTTTTTTTCCCTTGTTTTCAATTGTTATTTTTTTTTAAGATTTTATTTTTATTTATTTTTAGAGATGGAAGGGAGGGAGAAAGAGAGAGAGAGAGAGAGAGAGAGAGAGAGAGAGAGAGAGAGAGAGAGAAACATCAATGTGCAGTTGCTGGGAGCCATGGCCTGCAACCCAGGCATATGCCCTGACTGGGAATCAAACCTGCAATGCCTTGGTTCGCAGCCCGCGCTCAATCCACTGAGCTACAACAGCCAGGGCCAAATGTTATTTTTTTATTTTTAGATTGAGGGGATGAGAAGGAGAGAAACAGTGCTGTATGGCTGCCACTTGTACGCCCCCTACTGGGAACCTAGCCCTGCAACCCAGGCATGTGCCCTGACTGGGAATTGAACCAGCAACCTCTCAGTTCGCAGGCCGGCACTCAATCCACTGAGCCACTCCAGCCAGGGCTCTTGATTACTTCCCTTAATTTGTCAATATATTGTAATTAATTGATATGTAATTTTAAAATAATCAATAATTCACTTAGAGGATAGATTTAATATCTTTTAATGGAGCCTCTGTTGGTATACTGTTCTCATTCCAAGATCCCAAAACTTAACGAGTTAGGAATGAAAAGAAGTGTAAGAATCTTTCTCTTAATTCTTTTAGAAAACGTGGAGGAAAGAAGAACATCTGCAGTTAGGAAACAACTAAATATAAGTGAACATCTTATTAAATTCATGTTAACAAACGCCTCGTTTTCTTAGTAAACATTTATTTTCAAAAGTCATCAACAGCTGTTCCTCTTCTGAGTCTCAGTCTTGGAGAGTCAAGTTGAGGACAGGCGACAATTCCATGAGCAAGAAACAGGACCCTGCGGCCACCCTGAGGGGAGCCTGATGGAACAGAGTCACAAGGGGCCAGCCTGTGCTTTCCAGACACTGTCCCGCCAAGACCTGGGAAAGACTTACTGCAACCAAAAGGGGCAGCGAGACTCCGGCTGGCAGGCCATATGCTAAAGGTCAACAGACCAAGGCAGCAACCTTCAGAGCTGATGGCAGAGGAGAGGTAAGGGAGGCAACAGCAGGAAGGAAAGTGAAACTTAGAATCCAGAAGGGTGGGGAAGGCGGAGTGGGCAGACGGCAGACGGCGGAGCTCAGGAGCTCAGCAAACACCTGCCGCAGAAGAGAAGAGAGGAATACCCCAAAGATGCTGAATTTTCAGAGTTGACCCCTGACCAAAAACTGGCTCTGACAGAGGATTTTTAGGGCATGGCACTGTACGTATGACAGTGTAACAGTGGATACACAGCATTATACATTTGTCAAGGTTCACAGAACACAGACAGCAAGAGTGAGCCTTCTTGTAAAGTAGGACTTTGGGCTGTGGTGTAGTCCATCAGTTATAACAGATGTATCTCTCTGGCAGGGGGAGGTTCCTAAGGAGGAGGCTGGGGACAGGGGCCCTGTGTGGGGAGTCTGTGCTTCCCACTCAATTTGGCTCTGAACCTAAATTGCTGTAAAAAATAAACCGTTTTTTAATTTAAATTGATTAGGGTGAAATTGGTTGATAATGTTATTTTTAAAATACATTTTTTACTTCCCAAAAAACAAAACCAACTTTAGCTCCCATCTTTTCCACATTTTTACCTTTAAAATAAGTAGGAGATGTGATGGACAGAAGCAGCTGGCTTGGGCCCACAGCCACTGCAGCCACAGAACCCACCAGGGCGTTCGAGAAACAGTGACAAGTGTGACGCAGGAAACCTAGCATGGTTCCCGTCACGAGGAGACTATCTGCAAAAGCCCCAACTCTGTCTGTAAATGCCCCAAGAAGAACAAAATCAGCAGGCCTGGAGCATGACACAGGCTGCCCCAGTCTTCCAGACCCAGCCCAGGACGCCGACAGCAAACCTGGCCCTCCTTCTTAACCACCGGCTGTGCTTCCGCGTTCGCAGTGTGCGGGGCAGGCAGGGGACTGCAAGGCACCCAGACCCAGAATAGGAGGGGATCTCAGGGCTACTCTCTCCAAAAAAAAAAAAAAAGGAAAGGAAAAAAACACAACCATGTGAAGGGCATTAAGACTTACCTTCTTTTTTTAATAAAAGATTTATTTGTTTGTTTATTTTTAATGAGAAGGGAAGGGGGAGGGAGAAAGGGGGAGAAACACATCAGTGTGAGAGAGAAATGTCCATCGGCTGCCCCTCCTACACACCTGGACCTGGGACCTAACCAGGAACCCAGGCAGGTACCCCGACCAGGAGTCGAACCCCACCCTTCCGCTTTGTGGGACGACGCCCAAACAACTGGGCATGCTGGTCAGGGCAGGACCTAACTTCTTATACCCTGTGTACATGTTAAACATTCCCCCCTTTGCAAGCCAAGCAATCCCTGTGCCAAAGTTCCAAAACTGCAGCACTTCTGTTAACAGTGCAAAGGGGAGATAAAAGCCTTTTCTGCAGTTTTTTGCTAACGCTCCACAAACCGAGATGAAGCTACACACCTGTGTTAGTCCGCCGCCCACCGTCCGGGGGCCGGGGATTCGCAGATCTAACCCCTCCCCCGCCTCCCTCTGCACAGCGCAGCAGAAATGTGTTCAAGTGTCTGCCTTGTTTGCTGGAGCAATCTCAAAGTACAGCCACTTCAGTGCTGCGAAGTACGCAGTTAAAGCCCTTAACTTTCAAGAACCCAGAGTTTCAGGGGTCGTAGAATGAAGGTTTATGTTTAAAGATCTAAATTTAGCTTTCTTACGGGTAAAGTGGAGAGGAGGTAGGAAGCAAACCGAAATGAAAATACTGTGATTTGCCCAAATGGACAAAATTTTTCCAGTTTCTCAACATGTATTCCCACTGACCCAGCAATTCCACTTTCAGGAACTTTCCACAAATATATTTTTATATTAGTATGAAGGTGTACATAAAATATTTATTGCTGCATCAGCTACACCGGTGAATGCAGGACGCAACCTACATGTCCATGAGTTCTTTAAACAGATGAGATTATGTGCCAGTTTTGAAAAATTAGGAGATATATTTATATGTCTTGTCATGGAAAGATGCCCATCATATACTGTCAAGAGCAAAAATAAGCAAATCCCATAACAATTTTAAAGACTTGTACATATGCAAATTTCTAGTACACGAAAACGATACTGAGTTGAGGATTTAGAGAAGCTTTTGTTTCTACATTACATCTTTGTCTAGCTGGCTTGTATATTGCATTTTTTTCCCCACAAGCTTGAAGTCATGCAAAAAGTCCACATAAGTATATCCGCTTGGAAAAAATTCATTCGTCCCACATATGCATGTAATGACTATAGACCATTATTAAAATTTGCTGATCCCCTAATATATTCCTTAATTATCCAGGTGGATATGAGCATAGCCCCGTGGGGTGTCTTTCTGGAAAGAAAGCTTCCAAATTAGCACCAAACTTGCCTTAAGTTCCACGCCGGCCCCAAGCTTCCACTGCTGAGTTGGATGCTGGAAACGGGACAGCGTGCCCTGCGCTGCCGGCTCCAGCTCCTGTCCAGACGCTCTGAGCCCGAGCCCCAGCCGAGCCCGCGCCAGTGCCGCTTGGCCCGCCCACTCCGCCTGCCCCGCCCGCGCGGCTTTCGATTCCCACGGAATGGAAAGTGAAACTCAACGGGGTCCTGGAACCGGCGCCCGCTGCACCAGGGCGCCTGCGCAGGCGAGCCCGGGAGTTGCTGGGGGCGCCCCGTCTGCGTTGTGGGCTGGCGCGTTTAAATAGTCTAGGTGTGTAACGCATGCGTTTCGTCTAGGATCCCAAGGAGACGCACTTCTCCCCATTTAACATTTCCAGGTCCCTGTGCACACGATGCGGTTATTATAATCGCTTGGCAATTCACAGGACACAGGGCAGTATTTTTCCCTTTTCTGGTGCTAGAATTTCTTGAATTGTGTGCGTTAAAATCAACACCGTGCGTAGTGGATGAAATCTGGCACACAGGCGTAAAGTTGTTGCTCTATTCTGTGGTTCTGCTGCCAGGATCCACGGGGTAAAGGGTAGAACAAACCGGGAAAAGAAGGCACACTATTTATTTCTCATTAGAAATTCTAAAGGCAAGGTCTACTTCAATGCCAACAGGAATCCCCCATTTGGGGTGCGGGGAAGAAGGAAACTATTCAGAGCAAAAAGCTCATCTGTGTAACAACACAGCTGGGAGGCAGCTCTGGGAGGAAAGGGTCCTGGGACCAGGGGCCATGGGGTCAGGTTCCTCTCCGGCTGCACACTCTGCTCCTCCCGAGGCTGGAAAGATGCTCTTCAGCAGAAAGGTGCAGTTGCCCCCCCAAACCAGAGCAGAGCCCTAGCAGTTGAGGCTCGGTGGATTGAGCACTGGCCTGCCAACTGAGAGGTGGCTGGTTCAATTCTCAGGCAGGGCACAGCCTGGGTTGCAGGCTGTGAGAGGCAAGAAGGCTGTGTTTGTCTCACACGTAGATGTTTTTCTCCCTTCCTTCCCCTCTCTACAGAAATAAATAAATAAAATATTAAAAAAGAAAAAAAACAGGAGGGAGGTGGTTTATATTGACAGAAGTCCCTTCCCCTGGCTCCTGATTGATCTGCCCTCATGCAAATAAAGACTCCAATCCTTGAAGTTTGATTGGTTCAAGAGCACTGTTCTGATTGGTCAGAATAGAGCCACTCTGGTTGGTCAGAGCTGTATCTATGATTGGATGGGGAAAGCCTTAGTCCTATTGGTTGATATAGGATTCCAGGGAACCTTTATGAGGCCGGCAAGCGCACAGTATAGGTTTTTCCCTGAAATGCAGTTTGTGTGAGAGGCCCTTGTGCAGAAACTGCTGCTGACCTGTTTTTAAGAATTTCAGCTCACTGAGCTACGAGGAGCGCTTCTTAGTAGATGTCTTCTTTCCCAAGGCTCACAACCTCTAGCATCTACTGTGTCCCTGAGAAATGCCAGTCTCTCTACTAAACTCTAAACCTAATTTGATCTAGACTACAGCCTCTGGATGGAAAACCTATTTTTTACCCCCATTTTAAGGATGAGAATATTGAATTTCAAAGAGGTTAAATGACCTGCCCAAGGTCAGAAAATCATAAGAGGGGAGCCAGGATTTCAAAAGGGTCTGATCTCAGAACCTTGGGTTTTACCCAGCGTGTGTGAAATACAAGCTCAGTGAAATTAGGAACTAGCCAGCTGTGCATGCAGACACATGAGGTGAAAGGACCTGTCACATACACGAAGTGCTTGTTGCCCCTTTATTGCATGTGTGTGCACTTCTGTGGGTAGGGGCAGAAGGGCCATCTCCAGGGGCTCAGGTACTGGCTGTTGGGCAGGGATGCAGGATGCAGTCTGCCCACAAGGGCCCGTCCTTTGTGAGTGCCATCCACTGGCAGCGGTGAGGGTGAGAGTTTCCAAGAATCCAGGCCTCTTTGAGTCTGGTCTACAGTGAGGTGTCACGGCAGGAAGATACTGTGCATGAGTACACAGTAAGTGCGGGTGGGTGTGTTAGAGGCATGAGCACAGACACATGCACATGAGGTATATATGCCTACATCCACGTGCGTGAACACGTTCACCCTCTCACCTGTGCTGAGGCTCCTAGTGCCTCGCAGTCTGAGCAGAAAGCAGTGCGGCACGCAGCACAGCATGGTCTCGCTGGCACTTGGGTTTTGGGGAGACAGCCCGGTGTCACACAGCACATCTGCTGACCGATCAGTCATGCAGCCAAAATCAGAGATGTGCCAAGTCTTGCCAGTGAACAGGAACTTTGTAAGTCCTCATGGGTGAAGGATATTGGGGAAGGATATTGCAAAGTGCAGTGCAGTTTGCTAAATATTTTAAGTCAGTAGAATTTTAGGGAGTAAACTCTATTTGCTTCCAGTGATTCTCAGCAGAGAGCTGTTTCTAGTCAACCGATTCACTCCACCTGAATCTCGGTGACACATGGAACAAAGTAACTGGTGTTGCTGCATCCGTGGAGTGGACAAGAGCTGAGCTTGGGGCTAGCGGCTGGACGCAGAATGTGAGATCTATTATGGTTATTATGAGGGCTCTTTCTCTTCCCTTCCCAAGCAATTCCATGCTAAAGCCACCAGGCAGGCGGAGCGCAGGAGGCATGCACATAGTAGGGTTCCGCGGTGACCCGGAGCACAAGAATTGCACCCACATGACAGAGCTGCCTGAGGAAGCATGTGGGCCTCTCAGCAGGGGACAAGGGTGTCCACACATGGCGGGGGGACAGCCCAGCATACAGAGTGTCAGAGCCCAAGTGGGATGAGGAGGGCATCTGCCCAGACAGGCTGCCCAGCGTGGACATCAGAATCTACCTGGGGTGTGGAGAACATCCACAGGGGGAGGGGGCACAGCCTGCCCTAGGTTGTCACTGAACGCCAGGGCCCGCTGCCTGCAGCGCTCTAGTCAGGCTCAAGATGTGGTTGTCATAAGGTGGTTTTACTTACTTCCAGCAAGTAAAGGAGACGGGATTCGAGTCTCCTAGATGGGGGGCTGACCATGTCTTATACACACTATTGAGTCAATTGCGTGTTGATATCAACATTTATAGAACATCTTCTCTGACAATAGCAGATTTCAGACCACTGGCATAACATAAAAATGTGTGGGACACAGTTAAAACAGCACTGAGGAAGAAAAAGTTTTTAATCCTCACCCAGGGATATGTTTTATTGATTTTAGAGAGGAAGGGGTTGGGGGGAAAGAGAGAGAGAGACATCAATATGAGAGAAAGACATGCATTGGTTGCCCCCCGTAGGCGCCCTGACTGGGGATCAAACCCGCAACCTTCTGGTGCATGGGATGACTTTCCGGCCGAGCCACCCGGCCACAGTCTGAGGAAGAAAGTTATTGCAGTAAGTGTCTGCATTAGAAAAGAAGTCTCAAATCAGTGATCTAAACTCTACCCATAAGAAACTAGGGAAAGAAGAATGAAATAAACACCAAGCAAGCAGAAGGAAGGAAATAATAAAGAGCATAAATCGATGAGATTGAAAACTGATACACAAAGAAGAAAAATCTATGAAGTTGAAAGCTTATTCTTTGAAAAGATCCATAAAACAGACCAAACTCTAACAAGACTGACAGCAGCACAAACTGCTGCGACTCACCAACAGCAAACAGGTTATTTGCATAATGCTCTAATTTGTAAAGAAATTGAACTATTAATTTTTTAAGGATTTTATTTATTTTTAGAGAGAGGGGAAGAGGGGGAGAAAGAGAGGAAGGTGACCACATCAGTGTGTGGTCATCTCTCACACGCCCCCTACTGGGAACCTGACCCACAACCCAGGCATGCGCCCTGACTGGGAATTGAACCAGCGATCCTTCGGTTCGCAGGCCGGCACTCAATCCATTGAGTCACACCAGCTAGGGCTTAACTATTAATTTTTAAAACTCCCAAAAATGAAATCTCCAGGTCCAGTAGAACTCTGCCAAATGTTTTAAGAGTTGACATTAATCCGTGATGTACACTTCCAGGAAATGAGAGGCCACTTCCCACCTCATCTTACGAGAGCATTGCCTTGATACCAGAATCAGACACAGCACACACACAAAAAAAGAAAACTGTACACCAACCTCGCTCCTGAATTCAGTTGCAAAATTCTTCACAAAATATTAGCAATTAGAATTCAGCAATGTAGAAGAATTATACGCCCTGACCACGTATGGTTTTATTCCAGGGATCAAAGTCTTGTTCAATATTCGAAGATGAATGTACTCCACCATTTCATCCTATTTTTATCAGGGCTTCCAAAGAATATTCAAACAGAAAGGTTTAGGCACAATTGAGTATTAATGAGTATACTGGCACATTTAACGTACAGGGACCCACAGCAGTCTTGACATCTCCTAAAATCCTACCAGAGCTGCCAGCTTCAGGCAAAATGCACTCACGACGTGTCCTGTGCTTTTTCACTGGCACATGGGCTCCTCCCCGCCCCCACCCGCCCCTTCATGAGGCAGCGGTCGGGCACCGGCCAGCCACTGCAGACAGACACAGTGCCGGGCAGACGCGAAACCAGGCCTGGCAGCCCCTGGGCACCTCTCTTACTGTCTCCAATACAAACTCTGCGCGCCTCAGGTTCTTTGCTTGTGAAGTGAGAACACCCGTTTTCAGACGGTTGTGGGGATTACCGATAAGGTCTGTGTGTATACATAGTCACTGTCCTGCTCAAAACCTTCCAGTGCCTCTGTGTCCACTTAGAGAAAAACCTAAACTCCTCTGGATGGTCTGTGAGGCTGAGTTTGCTTGGACCCTGCCTGGCTGCTGCAGCTCCCTCCCTCACCACCCTCCACCCACAGGCTCCCTCTGCTCCTCAGACACTCCAAGCTTGTCCCTGCACCTGTGTTTTTGCCCCATGCCCAGCACCCCCGATTCCAAAGCTTCCCAGAATGGCTCTTTTCTCCATTTGGGTCCCCACGAGGCCTTCCCTGACAACCCAGCACTTCTCACCACTGCTTGTTTACTTCACATCACTTGACACCACCTGAAGTTGTCTCGAGTGGTTCTTGCTGCGTGTATGGGGCAGGAGAGGTGTCTGATCCAGAATCTTCTCGAGGCCCAGTTCCTTCCCTCCCCTGGGTCTTAACTTTGCCTGGCCAGTAGGCTGTGTTTCGGGGTGGACAGAGCCTAACCTAGAATTAAAAATCCTGATCGGGCCTCTGCACATGTACCTGGGCTTCACTTTAACCCAGAGATGGTGACTCTCATTTTCTTTATTGACACAGAGCTGCTCCTGCCCAAGGGGGGGTCGGACAGAGCACAGCGCCCATTTCAGCCCAGCCACCTGCAGGGATGGGTGTCAGACCGAGATCTGGCTACAGCTGGGAGCGTCGCCTGTGATGGCTACAGGTGCTCGGAACGGACCAGCAAAGACAGAGACTCAGCCAAGAGGAACCTGTGTATTTAAAATTCCTCCCCTTCATTTTCTTCTTCAAACGAATCCGTCCCCACTTCTTCATAATCCTTCTCCAGGGCAGCCAGATCCTCCCGGGCCTCGGAGAACTCTCCTTCCTCCATGCCCTCTCCCACATACCAGTGGACAAAGGCCCGCTTGGCGTACATGAGGTCGAACTTGTGGTCCAGGCGGGCCCAGGCCTCTGCGATCGCCGTGGTGTTGCTCAGCATGCACACCGCCCGCTGCACTCTGGCCAGGTCCCCTCCGGGCACCACAGTCGGAGGCTGGTAGTTGATGCCCACCTGGGGAGAGAGAAAGACGGGCAACACGGGAAGGCGCAGGGTGGCCAAAGGATGATGCCCCGGAGGCATCTTCTGGACGTGGTGTGGGCACAGGTAAGGGGGAACGAGGGGAGCGGGAGGTCGGGACGCAGGCAGGGGGAGAGAGGTGAGTGCTGAGGAGACTGTAAAAGGGGGGTGGGCACAGCCAGTCCGGGAGGAAGGACTGAGGCACCTAGCAACGGGGAGCACAAGGAGCATGGGGCTGGGTGCAGAAACACTTGTGGGAGAGTCTAGTGGACACTCATAGCAGCCATCAGGGCTGTTACAAAGGGGGAGGTGAGTGACAGGTGTTTATCTCCAAAAAGAAAGTAGGTTCCCTTGGAGAGGCGAATTTATTTCTAGACTTGAGGTTATTATAAACTTTATTCTTCCCCAGTGGTCATCTGAAGCTATTCTCAGCTCTGTTGTCAATGAATTTGGGGAAGTCACTCTGCAAAGGGTGAAGAGCTGTTTACAAGGTCATGGAGAGAGTCCAGAGCAATAAATAAAAAGGTCCAAAGGGCCACGGCGACGGGGTCAGTGTTGATCAGCCTCGTGTCTCTGGGGAGCGGGACTTCTTATAAGAAAAGCAAGGATGCCAAGCAAAGGAAGGCAGCTAAAATCCCCGCTCTGGCAGCTGGGCAGGGTCCAGCCAGCAAGTCCAGCCCTTTATGAGAAACCTCCCCTTTCCCCCACACACATATCCAACCAAAGCCAGCCCTGGCAACTGGAGGAACCTGGAGGAAATCTAAGATGACAAACTGGGACCCTGCTTATGGGACACTGAGATCCACGGTGCCACCCAAAAGACACCTCTTCTACTCAAGCCACCCTTCAGTTCTCAGCTTTGACTCGCATGTCCTCTTGGGAGGAGAAGGGGTAGCAGGCCCTACAGCCAAGGCAGTAAATGGATTCGCCAAGGTCTACAGTTCCTCTTGGACTGAAGAGGCATCTTGGTGGTGAAGGTGATGCTGAGACAGCAAAAACTAAAAACGGGCAGGGGGAAGGCCCGTGACACCTTCTGCTGGGTCTGGGTCTGAGCAGCAGAGACGTGCCGCCTGCAGCCAGCTCTCCTTGCTCGAGCACCCTTGGGACAGGAGAGAGGAGGAAGTTCTGCAAACCAGCTCCCACAGCACGCTCTCTGAGAAGCAGCTCAGGGTGCTGGCCCGGCCTCCTCCTCCTGGACATGACCCCAGAGCTTCCACTTGAGAGAGGAGAGAGACGTTTCCCCACCGCCCTCCATTCTCCTCTTTTTCCACTTTTTCCTTATTCATTTTACGATTAGCATGTTTCGTTGTTTGTTTCCATTTGAAAGAGAAAAAAAAGAACTGCATTTTTTTTTTAAGATCTTGGCTGTTTTCACAATAAAGGTCAAGATTGACCCATAAAACTAGAAAACTCTAGATTGCCTGAAGGTAATCTAGAAAAAAAAGATTACCTGCATCACCAGGGGCCGCACAGGGAGGAGGACAGACACACACCCTTGCCTGAAGGTTGGCCGGGTCAGAGAGAGGCGGGCACACAGGTAAGTCCCACCAGGGGAAAAACCGCGTCACGTTCACGGCTGCCTGAAGCCTGGCGCTCAGAAACCCTCTGAATAATTCAGTCCTGGCCTCCTGCGCAGCCCCAGTCAGTGGAGACGGCAGTGCCTGTCCCGATGTGGGGTCCGATTAAAGGTCGTGGAACTCGGCGCAGAGCGACGACCCAGTTCTCGTGCATGGAGCTGGCCGCACGCCCTGCCATGGAGCTCAGAGGGGCAGTTTCACCAACACTCAATGTCCACCTGGCCCTGAGACCCAGGGGTCTTCCCTGGACCGTCCGAATCCCCCACAGATGGTTGATCTCTCATGATAAAGTGGGAGACACACAGATCTTTCGTTAAGAGGAAAGAACTACACCTCTCTGGAAACTCAAATCATTGGCCTCACTGCAAGTTCCAATCTGTGGTTGGATCACGACCTGCACCTCTTCCTCCTGTGCGCCCCACCTGCCCACACTGGTTCTTTCCAGCCTGCCCACTCGCCCTGTGGACAAGGAGCCCTTTCCGCCCAGCCTCTGAGGGGCCTGCAGGTCTCAGGGCAGGAGCTTCAGGACTTCTCCCCGCTGCCGCCGTGCCCTCCCTCCTTTGAACAGCCCTTCCCAGCATGTCTCTCCCTCACCCGAAGTAAACGAAACGGTAAGCGAGTGAGCGAACGAGTGAAGGAACGAAGGAGTAAAACGGATGTTACCTTCCGGTTAAGCCCCTCTTCCCACAGCAGCCCATGAAGCCTGAAGTGCCGCTGGAGCTCATGCACCATCCACCCCGCCCCAGAATGCCCCTCAGCCTGCCAGCCGCCTGTCTCCTCCCTCACTCAGCAGCTCTCACCTTGAAGCCTGTGGGACACCAGTCCACAAACTGGATGGTCCTCTTGGTCTTGATGGCGGCAATAGCAACATTCACGTCCTTGGGCACCACATCCCCTCGGTAGAGCATGCAGCAGGCCATGTACTTGCCGTGCCGGGGGTCACACTTCACCATCTGGCTGTTGGGTTCGAAGCAGGAGCTGGTGATCTCTGCCACGGACAGCTGCTCGTGGTAGGCCTTCTCGGCGGAGACGATGGGTGCATAGGTGACCAGCGGGAAGTGGATGCGGGGGTAGGGCACCAGGTTGGTCTGGAACTCGGTCAGGTCCACGTTGAGGGCCCCGTCAAAGCGCAGGGAGGCCGTGATGGAGGAGACGATCTGGCTGATGAGGCGGTTGAGGTTGGTGTAGGTGGGGCGCTCGATGTCCAGGTTGCGGCGGCAGATGTCGTAGATGGCCTCGTTGTCGACCATGAAGGCGCAGTCTGAGTGCTCCAGGGTGGTGTGGGTGGTGAGGATGGAGTTGTAGGGCTCCACCACTGCCGTGGAGACCTGGGGGGCCGGGTAGATGGCAAACTCCAGCTTGGACTTCTTGCCATAATCCAGGGACAGGCGCTCCATCAGCAGAGACGTGAAGCCGGAGCCAGTGCCGCCCCCGAAACTGTGGAAGATGAGGAAGCCCTGCAAGCCAGAGCAGGCGTCTGTCTTGGGAGAGAGAGAGGAAAACAACGGTGAAGACAAGTCTCTGGGAACACCCTCGGGTGGCCAACGGCAGACAGCCCTCTGTCCACCCCACACCATCCTCCACGGTTTTATGGGCGTGAAACCCAAACAGCCTTGAAGGAAATGCACCAGGAGCGGTGCTGACCTTAGGAGACCTAGTGAAAATTTGGGGCGGCACACTGCACACACACACACACACACACACACACACACACCAAGCCTGTAAGTACATGAAGGTTCCCATTCAGCGGCTTTGTTGAACCAGGAATGAGAGCTCCAGGACCACAGGGGTCAGTGCCGATGTCCTTTGAGAGCCCCCAACTCCCGGCCCCTCCCCCGCCTTCTTCATTCGGTTTTGTGGAAGCTGCCCACCTGCACATCTGAGCCCGACCTTGGAAGGTGGAGCAGGGAACTGGTTTCAGAAATAGAAATGGAGTCAGAAAACCTGAGTTTTAACATCAATTTGCTATTTCCCAGTTGGAAAAACTTGAGCAAGTTATTGAATCTCTCCAGACTTCTGCGGCTTTGTGGTTAAAGTGGGTCAGTAAAACACGCTCCTCTCACAAGGTTTCTGTGATAATTGAGTGAGGCGGCATAATCCGCTGAGCAAGGACATGACCTGCGGCGAGCACTCCAGGTGGGCTCCTGTCACAACGAACGAAGAGGGTTCCTGGAGTCTCAGAACCTCACCACTGGGTGTGGTCTATGGTCACTCGATCCAGTGGCTTTGAACCTTGTGGGATCAGACAGCTTTGAGACTGACGACTACTGTGACCTCTTCTCTAAACTGAAAGGTGATCGTATAAGAAATGTGGCATCCTTAACTCCCAAGTAAAGAACCCTGATCAAGTCCCACCTTCTTCTTTGGACAGATAAGGAGATGGGGGTTCCAGGAGACAGTGGCCACTCTACAGCTACAACTTTGAGTCAGACCAACTGGCTTAAATCTTACATCTACCCCTTTCTAGCTATGGGGCCTAGGCTAAGTTATTGAACTACCTTGACCCTCTTCACCTGTAAAGTACAGTTTCTTCACCTGTAAAGCATGGGGAAGTGACCTCCTTCCTACCGTTATTAAGGGGATTAAATTAAGGAATATAATCGACATTCATAATGGCATTTGTGAGTGCTGAAATGTATCCACAATCACTTCCTCTTCTCTTCCAAGTTCAATGCTTCGTTAGCGTCCAACGAGCCGAGAGCTCAGCCTTCTTTATGTCTGGGACGTCCCCCTGACACTGCCACAGAGGGTCAGTAAGCATTAATAGGGCTTCAGTCTGCAGGGTCGCCCATGATGTCCAGGTGGAGGAAAGGGCTCCATTGCTGCAGACGCTTCTCACAGAATGTAAGGAGAAACTCCCAAATATGAGGCCGTGAGCCTCCACCCCCTCTGCTCCGACAGGCGTGAGTCTAAGCTAGCCCACTCCGGCCTGACGCACCAAGCGCCACCCTGGCTCACACTTACCAGCTTCCTGACGCGGTCCAGAAGCAGGTCGATGCTCTCCTTGCCCACCGTGTAGTGGCCACGTGCGTAGTTGTTGGCCGCGTCCTCCTTCCCCGTGATCAGCTGCTCCGGGTGGAAGAGCTGGCGGTAGGTTCCCGCCCGAACCTCATCTGCCGAGACAGGGGGGCCATTGGGTCCCCTTTCCGGTTAGAATACCGTGTAGCAGCACCCTTCCCGGGCTCCATAGCCCCCACTTGTCGAACTCCGCGGCGGTGGAGCCCGACAGCCCTGGAACCGGGAACAGCTGGCTGAGAGAACTCCAGGGCGGTGCAGGCACGACGAGAGAGGCAGGCGCTCCCCCGGCTGGCACCTCACACAGCCTCGGGCCCACAGAGCTCGCTGAACACTCGAGCCGACTGCCACTCCTTCCTGCTGCCTTCACCCCTCAAGGCTTCCCTTTCACTTTTTCTTTCATGGGCAAAGTTCCCCCCCAATTTAACCTGGTTTCACTTGCATTAGAATGTTCTAGGGACACAGAAAAAGATTCAGGGTGACCTGCCCAGGTCCTAGGCTCCCCCAGAAGTCACTCCCCGCACCCACCTCCACTCAAGATGGTAACTGCATGTCAGGCCTTGGAGATGGAGTGACTGGGAGGCAGAGCCAAGTGGCACATCTTGGAGAAGCAGGAGCCCAGGAGGCTGTCGGGAGGGTGGGGGTGCCCCTCCCCTCTAAGTGTCCACACGACGTGGGCCCATGGTAGACCAGATACACCGGCCCCAACTACACCCCCTCTTCCCTTCAGGGGTTTCCTATCCCTGAAGGAGAACCCACTTGCATGTCGGCCTAGCCAGGTAAACTGCACTTTTCGTATTTGGACAAAGTCCCTGACAGCCAGAGTTCCTCAAGTGTCCTGGGACACTCACCCTGATGCCTCTGTGACGTTTATGCACCCCTTGCCTGCTGAGCCCCAGAGATGAGGACAGACCCAGGGCTCAGGCCCAGGGAATGGGTCTGGGGTTAGAGCTCAGGGGGCGACCTAATTCCTGTCTCCCAAGATCCGGGAGGCTTGTGCTGGGACGACAGTCACCTCTGGCTGGGAGTCACTGCACGTTCTGTGCCAGGCACGGCAAGGTCCT
>PVIA01011264.1:0-39557 GCA_004024845.1 Tonatia bakeri
GGCTCGGTGAATGTCTGCCCTCTGAGAGGTGAGATGCATCCTCACAGGAACCGGTGACCCTCCTGACCCCCTGGCAACAGCGAGCAGTTTCCGTTGAATCGTGGCAGGGATGCGGGGTCACGTCCGCGGAGGCAGAGCGGAGTTATGTAACCTGCCTGCTCAGTGAACCAGACGCTGCACTCAGAAGGATGAATAACCATTGCATTAACGCGGATGCTTGCGCCTGGGGCGAAACCAACGTGACTGGAAGAGGGGGTGGTGGAGGGGGCGCACCGGGAGGGGAGTCTTTGTGAAGGGGCCACAGAGGCTTTAGGTGTTGCCGGTGGCGGCCTCGCTGCCTGCGGCTGAGACCGAGTGCAGGCCCGCCGGCCCTCTTTGAACGGCTACAGGAATTGGCCACGCCGCCCTCCTTCGGGGCTGCAGCTGGGGTCCCGGGGAGGCGTTGCTTCCCACCAGCTCCTGTCCGCCACTGGCTGATGCGGCCAGCCCAGAGCGGCTTGGTTGCTGTGTGGAGTGAGGGGGGCTGTGTGTGCATGTGCGTGTGTGTGTGCACAGAGGGTGGGGCGGGGGTGGCGGCTGGGCCTGGCACAGTCTCAGGGGGAGCACGTGTCTCCACTTGCGTGAAGGCGCAGTGTGATCAGCACAGTGCCCTCTGCTGTGCGGGTGCAGTGGGTGCATTTGAATCCGGCCCCGTGCCACCTTGCACCCTCCTCTCCCCCAGCCCTGGCCTCACAGGGCCTCCCCCGATTGGAGCAGAGGAGGCCAGGCCCTCTGGGTCCTTCCTGGCTGAGCTCCTGTTTCTCTTCCACCTCCGCCCACTGCCCCACGCTATTGCGGCCTCCTCATGGTGGGGTCACCAGCCCTCACTGCTGGGAGCCTGGTGTACAGCCAGGCCTGGCGTCAGCGAGACGGCGAGGCCGGGGTTCTGGTCTTCCGGAAGGAAAGATTCACTCCGTAGACTGACCACGTGCCACAAAGCCAGCAGGACTTCACTGGCCGCAGCGGGAGAGGGGAGCCCAGTCCGGGCCTGGAAGCGAGGAAGGGCTCAGCCGAGAACAGGCAGCAGGAGGGCGTAGGCCTGAGCTCCCTGGGAAGTCGGAGAGAGGGGACTGTGGGGACGGGTCCAGGGTGTGAGCCCCGCCGGGACGAGCTGCCGCTGCCCGCGCTGCCCTGGTTGTGGTCTCGTGGGGACCCTTGGAGTTTGGGAGACGCAGGCCTGTGGGGGAAGGGGAAGGGGCAGCAGAGGGGGAGGGTGGGGCATGCTCCCCGAGGGCGGCGCTGCTGGCCCTGTGTCTGGAGGACTTTCTCTCTCTCGCAGGTGCGCGCCTCAGGTGGGTTTCAGCAGAAAAGTCTCGGCTGTCCAGGTGTGTCCCTCCTGGGTCGTGGTCTCCCAGGGTCGGCCGGCCCCAGGGCAGGGGTCGTGAGTCTGTGCGGCTGGTCCTGAGGCAGCCCTGGTGGTGTCACTGTCTGGTTCTGCTGCTTTTCTGGGCCTGGGGCTGAAACACAGCTGAGGCCTCGATGTTGTCTCTAGGGAGCAAAGGTCAGGGGTCCAAACTGGAAAGGTCGCCCTGGCGGTGAGATCCTTATTGCCCGGGTTTTGCAGGCTGCTCGGCCCCGGGGCTGGGAAGGACCTTGGTGACCCTCTGCCCCAAGCCTGCCGTCCTCGCCCTGCCCACACCAGGCCTGTGTGGGATTCTGCAGGGAGCAGGGATGCGCCCCCACACCGCTCCTTGGCAGCGTCCTTGTTGTCACCTCTGCAGCCTGTGGCCCTTCCCCTGCTCTCAGGACAGTTTGTTGACATAATGCCCCCTTTCCTTCTTCTCTGCTGGTCCCGTGTTCCTCTGCTCAGGGCCCGACCTGCTGCAGCCGGTTTCCGGGAGCCCCCCGCCCCACTTGCGGGGCCCAAGGGGACCCACTGGCAGCTTCTGGGCTTCTGCAGAGGGGACAGAGGCCAGTGACAGGAGCCAGGGGCAGGGTGGGGGCCGAGGTGCCCAGACCTCCCTTGCTGAGGGTCGCCCTTCCCCCCAAACAGCTGCCCTGCTGACAGGCAGGCCTAACTGGAGCCCCCAGGGTCCGGAATGAGCCGCCGCTCCCCCTGCCACCACCCCCGGCAGCCACCTCTCCTCTGTCTCTCCTGATTGATTTCCTGGAAGGCTTCGGTTTCCCGTTTCGGGTCTTCCTGACCCCTGTGGCCTCCCCCAGGTGCACATTGGCCCCAGGTTGCTATCCTGCAGGCTTGTCCTCAGTGACTTTGCTGGTCATAGCTGCTGACAGTGAAGGGACCCAGGCTGTAGGAGGGACCTTCCTGGAGGCCTGCCTGGTCTCTGGAGTTTCTGCCCTGGGAGGCAGAGGGCGGGGCTCCGGGTGCGAAGTCCCGAGACCACGCTGCCCTCCCGGCTGCTAGTCAGCGAGGTGGTGACACAGGACAGAAGCGGCTCTTCGCTGTCTGTGTCTTTGCAGCTCGAGGCCCCTGTAGCCCTCACTATCTTGTCGAGCTGTTTTGGGAGAAGGGACGCTGTTCCTCAAATTGTAGGACCCAAGGTCCCCACATCCCTTCCCTCGCCTGTGGTTGGGACGCGCCTCCACAGGGTCCCAGACAGACACCTGGTCCCCACGTGCTGAACGTGGGTGCTGGTTAGAGTTCCAGCCACTGTCCTGCCCGCCCCCCATGTGTGGGGCCTGGAGGAGGGGCCCGGCCTCTCCAAGCCCCCGTCCTGGGCCGTGGCGGTGATCCCAGCGCCACCGCGGGGTTGCCTTGGCTCTGCAGGGACCAGCGTCTGGGAGCTGCATGTTAGACGGGTCCTGTGGGGGCGGGGAACACCAGAGGGCTTCCCTCTCTTCAGGTTCTCCTTCTGCAAAGAAAGTTTTACCAGCAAATTACCATGAGGATCCCTTCCCGGGGACCCATTATTTGTGTGCTGTGCCACTTGACGCCGTCCCGGCTGCCCGTGGGGATGACGGGTGGACTCTCACTTGCCAGAGGCACGCCGGGGGAGCGGGGGTGATTAGACGTGATTATCTGCCCTGCGTTCTGCCCGATCACTTCTCCCTTCCGGGCTGTCCGGTGGGGATGGGCAGAGGCCCGAGGTGCGGGGCCCTGCTCCAAGCTCTGTGCGCGCCCGCTGTGCCCTGCTCGGGTCCCAGCCCGGGTCATGCCGGGCCACCAAAACACGTCTCCTCTAGCGGCCCCGCCTGCCCAGCCCTGGACCTGCTCGGACCCTGCAGCTGTGAGTGGCGGACTTCTCCCGGGAGAGGCGGCGGGGCGACCACCCCGCGACGGGAGAAGCCCAGAGACGAGGCTGGGGCACAGAGTGGGGTTTCGGATGCAGCTGAATGAATCCAGGATATTCAGTTACATTTTGATTTCCAATAAGCAACCATAATTTTTTTTTGTAGAAGGATGTTTTGTGTGATATTTGGGATGTACTTGCTCTCTGTCTGGAGTGCAGCTGTGGCTGTGGGTTCAGTGTTGGGGTTGCTCATTCTGAGGCCTGCCCTCCGCAGCCCGGGCCGGTCCTCGCAGAACCGCCCGGTGCCCCTGCCGCGGGGTGCTGGTTCCTTCTGGCTGTGCTCACTCTGCAGGGCGGCGGGGCGCAGGGGGCCAGTGCGACTCACAGGCATCCTGAGGCCCCCTTCGCCCTGCCCTTCACAAGCCCATTATTTCCCTGGAACTTGAGCCAGCACTTGGCTGACCTTGTCCCAGCCTCAGCCCTGAATGCGTGTCTGTGTGCCCTTGGCCTTGCTGCCCCCACATCACATACCCACGGCTCCACACCTGGAAAGTGCTGGCCGGATGGGGGCTTCTAGGGAGCCTGGCGGCAGGCTGGCTGTGCCACAGCACACGCCGGGGGTTCTGGAGGTGCCGGGCCCTGGTCCTCTGAGGGCCTGGTCAGCTGGGGTCTGCAGCTGGGCCCGAGTCCGCCCCCCAAGGACTTTGTCTCACGGCTGGAGGCCTGGGTCCAGCCCGACAGCACCCCTGCGAGTCTGGGGGTCGCTGCTGTCAGCCACTGCAAGCAGTGTTCTGGTGTCTCCACGGGGCTGTTCTCTGAGCAGCCGATCGGCTGGGGCTGGGGTTTGGATGCACGTCTTGGATTTGGGCAAAGTTGCGGTCTGGGGTGGGGAGACCATATTCATTCCACACCCCCCAGCAGACCTAGCAGGAGGCCTGAGGCTCAGAGGAAAGGGTCCCCGAGGCCAGCCCTAGCTGTGGTGACTCACTGTGTGCTCAGGGGTGGGCCTGCAGCCCGCCCACGGCAGGACTTGTCCAGGCAAAGGATCCAGGGCACCTGGAGCAGGTGACCGGGGTGAAGTCTGGGGACACCAGCTGCAGGCTCCCAAGGGCCCCTGTCCCTGGAGTCACAGGTCCTGCACTAAAGGCCACAGCCCGTGGGAAGAGTTTGCCGCCAGGCAGGCCACATGGGCGCCCTCTGCCTGGAACTTTCCAAAACTCCATCCCCCACCCCCCAGCAGACCGTGCCACCCCCACAGCAGCAGAGCCAGACCCCCCTACTCCCCTTCCAGCTCCAGATGCAGCCCTTCCCCTGCATAGAGGCTGGCTGCCCCAGTCACCCACCTGATGGGGTTCTGGCAGAGCAGGATGTGGGTGGAGGGCTCGGAGGCCCTGGGCCAGGAGGAAAATACTGTTTGTGCTGACTCATCACCTCCCTGTCGGCTGAGTCCCCCCTGTCCTCCGTGTTGCCCCTGCCATTCCCGCATGGCAGGGAAGGAGGTTCCCATCCTGGAAGCACCCGGGGAGGGGAGGCTGTACCAGGGAAGGGTGTGTTGCCTCCAGCACCTGGCCTCTGCCGGCCCCACCGAGCTTCTGTCCCAGGCGGAGGAGGCCTGGCTCGGCTGCGGCCCCAGCAGAGCGGCAGAGACGCCTCTGCTTGGAACACGTCTTGGGGGAGAGGGCACGTCTGGCTCCAGCCCGAACCCACCCGGTGATTTATCTCTGGATCACTCCGGAGACCCAAGCAGGACGGCTTCCCACCGCCTGCGGCTGTGACGCCATGCTCCTCGGGGAGCTGAGACAGTCCACGGCCGGACCCCCCGGGGAAGTCCGTGAGGCCTGGAGACCAGCCTCCGGGCTGCTGCCCCCGTGCCCCCACCCACGGCCTCCGGGCCGTGGGTGCCCCGTCTGCCACCCCTGACTCCTATTTCAACAACTAGGGCAACTAGGGCATGGCAGTGGCGGCCGCAGCAGGACTGTGTGCCCCGACCGGCATGCTCCGCTGAGCGCAGGGTTCCGGGGTGCTGGTGAGGGAGCCCGTGCGCCTGCGCAGGCGCGTCAGCAAGGCCGGGACGCTGGCCAAACCCTGGGCCCCCCTCGCTGGCCAACCGGTTTTCGTTTTTTTTTTTTGCTTAAAGAAGAAAAACTTTAATAGCACAGTCGGAACAAAGAACGGGGTACCGAATGTGACCGTTGGATCCGCACTTGCGTTTAACTTCTCGGTGGGCGTGTGCAGGGCGGGGGCCCGCAGCGGCGGAGGGTCGGGTCGGGAGGGAACACGTGCTGTAGCAGCAACAGGAAGTGGCCTCTAGGCCGCCAGCCCCTTGGTGGGAAGGGGGAGGCGGGGAGGCAGCCGTGGGGGCCCAAGGTGGCCGCCCGCCGGGCCCCAAGCTCAGGCTCCCATAGGTGTGGGCGGGGGCGGTGGCCCTGTGTCCCGGGAAGCCGGGGGCATGTGGATGGTGGGGTCGGGGGAGGCTGCCACGCTGCTTCTCCCCACCCTCCTCTGGGTTCTGCGGGGGCTGGAAGCGAGCCCCTCTGGTCCCAGGTGTCACCCTCCCTGACCTGCGCAGCGGGGTCCCTAGACTAGAGACCAGCGGGGCCCCAGCAGCGCCTCCCCCCGGCGTGGCGGGGAAGGGCCTGGTTCTTCTGGCCTGCGGGGTGGCGGCGGTGGTGTTGGGCCTGGTGTGGGATCTCGGGTGCAGAGCAGGTCGGTTCCTTCTTCCTTGTTTTGCTTCCCGCGGAAAGAACTGAGGCGCGAGGCTCAGCGAGACCTGGATTCAGTGCCGGCTGCCCCCACCCACACGGCCCACTTCTCCCCGAGCCTCGGTCACCTCTTCTCTGAGCGGCGACCGCGTTGGCACCTCCCGCCGCGCAGGCTCCCTGCAGGAAGCCCCGCACGCCCCCTGGCGGAACCTGCATTCCCGAGCCTGACCTGCAGGGTCCAGGGCTCCGAGGTGAAAGGTCGGGTGGCGCCGCCCTGCCCACCGGCTCTTTCCTGCTCTTCCTGGAAGTCTGACCACATACTTCTGGGCCCCTCCAGGGCGTGGTCAGCAAACAGACCCCAGGCCTGTTTTGTGGCTCCAGGCCGCAGCGCTGGTGCTGGGGGACGGCTGTGCGGGTGGTGAGCGGTGACAGCGGGCACTCAGTCAGCGACAGGCCAGGGCTGGCCAGGGGCAGACGGGAGTCTGAGGCTGCTGTTCTGAGGCCCTGGGAGCACCCTTCCTGCCCATAAGAGACGCTGCCCATGGTGCCACCGCGTCCCTCCCGCGTGGGCCCATGGCAGCTGCACATTGACCACCCGAGTGGGCATGACGATGACTGCCCGGCACTCCTTCCCGTCAGCTGTCCCCTTGCACCCACCGCCTCCATAGGCAGGACCCTCCCACCCTTCTAGGCTGTGCTCATGGCTTCCTCCTCCAGGGAGCCTGCTCTGATCTCCCCTCTCTGGGCATCTCCACAGGACACCCAGCGTGCGCCGGGAAGGGAGCGCCACTTGGGCAGCAGCAGGCACTGTGCTCTGGGAGCCTCAGGTGCCCGGGAGCAGAGCAGTGTGCCTGTGGGGCCGGTCGAGAATTTGCATGTTCCCAGCTGGCGTCTGGGCTCGGGGAGGGGGAGCCTAGAGATGGCCCAGGGCCAGCAGTTTCGAGCTGGGTGCACCATGCGGCCGGGGTCCTCAGAGGAAGTCACTCAGGGTGCCTGAGAACCACACACTGTGTGCGGACCCCCAGCCTCTTCCGTTTTGCACGTAGTGGAAGCTTTAATGTTTCTGAGTAATGAAATCCATTCTCTCTCCAGTGGAAAACTTAGAAAATTACTGGAATGAATAAACAATACAACATTTGTACCCAAACATTCCTTTAAAATATAATGAAAACCGTTTCTCCAGCCCTTACAGCGTCTCGGTTGTTGGGCCGACCCTGCACGGCGTCACGAAACGAACCGGAGAAGCAAATTTGTTAGTGTTTGTGGGGGTGTTTCCTACGTGTTTTCTCTGGAGGGTCGGCGGGACGAACTTGGGGGTGGTCGAGGGGCTGGAGGGGCCGGCAGTCCTCTCCGCTCATGGATGGAAAGGCTAAGGTTGGGGCTGGGGCTGGGGTGCTGCAAGGGAGATGCCTGGGGGGCCCAGGCCAGTCCTGAAAGAACGGTGGATGTCTGGCTGTGCTGCCTACGGCCAACAGGTGGTGGCTAAGTGGCCGCCTTCGCTGGCCTCAGTCTCCTCACCTCACAACCAGAGACGGCAGTGCTGCTGGCCGGGACCCCCCGGAGGATGGCTTTGGGGTCGCAGAGGTGGGTGGGGGAGTGCTTTGTAAGCCCTTCCATTGGCTTCTTCTCGCTGGAATTGGCCCCAGGACAGTGCTGTCTCGACCCCAAAGGCTCTGTCCTTACCGTCCCCTAAAAAGCCCAACCCCTGGGCAGGGGTGTCAGGAGGCCTGGGGCGGAGACCTGGCTGGGAGGCCTGCGCTCCAGCTCTGGCCCAGCTGCCGACTCTGTGCGGCCAGCTCCCGGGACGGGGCGCCCGCCTGCCCTCCCTCCCGTGAATCAGGGCAGCCCCACGACCATGCCTGCCGGCTGGTGTGGGGCTGAGCAGAGGAGAGATGGGGTGGGGGTGGTGCCGCAGGGGGTGGCAGGCTGGGGAGTGCTCCCCCACCTCTGGCGTGGGGCACTGGGAGGCACTGGGACTTGGACACTGCAACACCGGGGGTGCGGCCCGCTTGTGTGACTTTGGGGGGCGCCTTGCCCTCTCTGGGCCTTCAGCGTCTCACCAGTGAAACAGGGTGGTGGTCCTCCCTTGACGGTTCCCTAGGAGAATATGGCCTGCACCCGGCGGTGCCTGGCACGGGGTCGCCCACCCCACAGGCGAGGAGAGCAAGGTGCATAGGGGAGGGAGCCCACTGGAGGCCTCACAGGCAGGGTGTGGGGGAGCCGGACTTGGACCCAGGCCCCCTTCCCTGCTTCGGTACCGGTGTGTGTGAGCAAAGCAGGAAAGCTCCGGGCCTGCAGGCCGGGGCTTGCCCCCTGAGGCGTGCTCTGTGCGACCTGCAGGCCCCCGAGTGGGTCTCGGCTTAGGGCCGGTGCCAGCCAGGGCGAGTCGGGCCTGAGAGGACCAAGGGCTGTGTCACCCGCACCGCCCACCACTGGGCCTCCCGACTCCGAAGGGTTCTGTTCTGCAGGCCGCTCCGACCGTGGTTCGAAAACCCCACAGCCTGCGTCTGACGGCACCACGCCGGCGCTCTGGTGTGGTGTGGAGCCGGCGGGCCGTTCCAGAGACATTGCGTTGTGAGCATTAATAGAAACTGCATGGGTTTTGTGCGTTTCCATAGAGACTCCCTAAGATTTATGTCCCCGAGACGTATCTTTGGACCCCGTGGAAGAATTATCTTCCAAACCTCCCCGATGGTCTGCGGCCTCCCCAGCCAGAGGTGGACGTCCAGGGCTTCCGTACAAAGTGGGCCGGTGGCGCGGGGCCCCGGGCCTTTCACGTCCTCGAGGAGTGAGGTGGTGGGCCGAGGAACATCAGGGCGCGGGGGCGTGGCCTCTGCAGTGGGGGTTTTAAATCGACGCCTGCCTGCTGGGCGCAGATGCTCCCTCTGGCTTTGCAGCCTGGCCGGCGGCTCCCGGGCTGTCACTGATGGCGGGGAAAAGACCCAGCCTTTCTTTGTGGATGCGGTGCCTGAACTACCAGGGCCCCGGGGCAGGAGCGGGACAGTGGGCCGACGGCCAGGGCCACCGGCCACAGGGAACACTGGTGGGGACACAGACCAAGAGTTGCAGCGGCCTTGGCCCTGCTCTGCCACCGAAAGGCCTCAGGCCTCGGGGTAAGAGAGCTCTTTGGACCTCTACTTTTTCGTCTGTAAAGTGGGAACATTTGGGTCATGTTCTTTCATTTGCAGATGACAGAGTGCAGGTCAAACTCGACTTTAAAAAAGAGAGAGGGTGGATATGACTTTGCATAAGGGACAATTCCAGGGTTAGAGCACCGAATTGGCCTCAGGCACGGCATGATCCAGGCTCTCCAACAACGTTTGCTGAGCGCTGCCCTCTCCTCTTGATGTGTCTCTGGGCTCTCTGAAGTGAAGGAATTTGTTCTGTGAGAAGTCGCTATCAAATGTTACTAGAGAATTGAACACACAAGTTGTTTTTTTTAAAAGAGAAACATATCCATCAGTGTTAACTGCCCGGAGGGTTGTTTGCCGGGCCAGTGCTACTTTTTGCCTTGGCCAGTGGGAGGGCTTGTGAAGCTGGGGGGGAGGGGCTTGTTTGCCGGTTCCAATGCACCGTCACCAAGGGTCCCCAGTGCCACGGGTCTGCAGAGCGGCTGGGGTGACCCTGCTTCGAGCAGGTGGGAGGATGTCTGCCTGGCCCTCGGTGGTTGAGTGTGAGCCTGAGTGTGCGTGTGAGCACTCCCGTGGCGTGACGCCTGTACCTTCCGTGAGGGTCAGAGTGCACAGCGGGTGAGTCTCTGAGTCTGCCCGTCCAGGCCGCCTGTAGAGGGGAGGCCAGAGCCTCGCTCTTGCTGGGACGAATGGAGGTGGTGACAATCCGACAGACACCCCGGGTGTCTGGGGCCTGCAGCTGTAAGCCTCAGAAGGAACGGTTTTGGTTCTCAGTAACTCCAAGGCCAAGGATGGCTGCAGCCAAACTCTTTCGTTAGAAAAATTCAGGATGCATCCAGCTCACCGGTGAAAAACAGGATCTTAAAGACAATTAACCAAACTAGAATTTAACATCCACAGCTGGGTGTTATGGTTTCTGTTGAAACGATTTCTCTCCCTAAAATCACCCTCAAAGTGCATCAAAGAGCCAAGTTAAGACTAACTTATTGTATGAACCCACTTGCAATAATACCAGGTCCACTTGGGCCTGGTATTTGCACTGAATATACAACGAGAATAGTCAGGGGTCATGTGGGCCCTTCCTGCACCTGCTTCTCTGGCATTGCACAGGGGATCTCCACGCGAGCGTCGCCCACTCAGGGCCGTGTGGCCGTGCCACAGCACTGCTGTCTGCCTTCACCTGCAACACCTGCGGGCCTGGTGGGTTCCTCGGGTTCTCAGGGTCCCCACAGTGTCTTCGGGGTCTTCCTGTGCCATCTCCCAGGAAGGCAGCCCTCGTCCCTCACCCAGAAAGGCCGCCGCCGTGAACCGTGTGAGTCAGGTCTCAGGCTTCCAAAGTCAGTCTTAACTCCTTGGTTTTCTGGTCGTATCCGAGTCTGTGCCCGTCTCTCTTAAACACGACGTCCTGGTCAGAGTTCCGGTAACGACCAGTTTCCAATAGTGTCCTGTTATGAAAAGAACAGATTTTTATTGAATTTGTGTGAACAAACATATTACCCTGAATATAATAAGACTCATTCCTTAAGAGTTTCCAGACTTCTAGAGGAATGAGGTAGGGAGGAAAATATGGATGTCTCAGTATTTCCTACAAAGGTACAATCTGCCAAATTGCTGTAAGTCCTATGCAGTTTCAGAGAAAACAGGTTTCCTTGTGTCCGGAAAACAAAAAGATGAAAAACTGAGAGCATCTCCAAGAAGAGGCTATGAAAGTTATAATCCCCTCAGTGCACTCAGTCCCGTGCAGGGAGTTCCCGTCTGTCTCGGTCCTTTGCCAGCGGCTCACGAGTCCAGTTACTCCCCCGAGCTTCGTAAATCTCCAGCCGGTTTACAGGCACGATCCCTGAGTTCCTTCCCAGAAAACTCTGTCTCGGAGTAAGTCCGAGCCCTTTCCACGGGCCTTTCTGGGAGGGGCACACCGGCAACAGCACCGAGTGAAGCACGGGGCTGCACCCGACGGCAGAGCTCGGGCAGCCGGGTCCCAGGCCCTGTCCTAACCGCAGAGAACGCGGATTTTGTGTGACAGACTATTGTAAGGTAAGAATTGCCCATGAATATTGTATCAGAGTCTCCTGGAGATTTCACCCAGTCACTGATACGTAATGTCCATTTAGTAACAAGAAATAGACACACAGACACAACACGGCCATTTCCTTTGTTGGCAGAGCTTTCCCTGCAATTCAAACATACTGAGCGGGTCCGAGTAGCTGGAGACCTGCCCCTTGCAAGGAGAGGAAACAGGTCGTTTGAGGGGTTCCAGGGGCCCGTCCAAACACCCTAAAGCTATTTCCAGTGTGATGGAAAGGTCTTCTGTTAAAACTTGAACCTGGGAAGCTTGTCAAGCATGCTTGACCCAGAAGATCATACACCACTATGAAGCAATATGAAATTATTGACTTACCTAAAGTTATAATAAAATGCATGTATTATAAATGCAGGTTAGCAAAACTTTAGTTCTTAGAATTCAGAAAGTTGTTTTCTGAATAATTGACCTAATCAAGGTAGTAGAAAATTTTAATAAAACATTGAATCTTTGCTTTCTGGGTAGGAAACTTTTTATAATATCTTATCTGGAGTAGAATATTTTTTTTAAAAGTCTTTTCTTTCTTTTTAATAGACTGAAAAGAACCAAACTCTTGTTCTGTATTACCTTACCTTTGATATTTAAGCTCATTTACTTAATTAAACTTCAGTTCTCGCCAGTGTAACCTTATATGCACCTTCCACGAACCTTCTACGGCTGTCTCTCCCGCCCAGCTTGTGTCTTCCTGGTCGCTCGGAAAGAGCTAGCGTTCTTTTGGGAGAAGCTTTCTTCTTCTAATCCCTTCAAAATAGGCATTTCCATACTTTACCCCTTCTGTTACTAAAAACATACCATGTGCTTCCATCTGAATTAGCTATCTCAACCCTCCCGAACCTCAATTTTTAGTAACAATTAAAAGGTAAGCAATTAGCAATTTGTCCAAATTTCTTTGGATTGACACATTTACGAGCACACTCAATAATTTCTAAGCCTGTATTTCCTTGTAACACAATATTTTCATGTGGCGTAAGGTGTGTTTACCTGTGGCCCAAATATCTCCAGTTTCTCTGTAATGAGCAGACGGTGGACAAGCCCATGTTCAGTAAATGTTTTATTATTTTATTTTATTTAGAAATGGACATTTAATGGATATTCATCATTTAATTTAACTAGCAAAAACTTTGAAGTTTCAAGTCACCAAAGAGATTTATAAAACCATTTAACATCATTATTAACATAATTATTGCTAAACGGTTAACTGAAAAGAAACTTGTCATCCTGTTTCCATTGTTTAATTGCTCCTAAGAATTAAGTTTGGATTATGCATGAAAATTTTATCAGGCCAAGTTATTTTTCTTGCTGACACTTTGTAACAGCGATTACATGAACCTATTTAACTAATAAACCCAGTTAGAATAAAAGCGTAATTTAATGCTGACGACCTGAAAGGCACGCAGACCTGACCGAACCAAACTCAAGCCAGCTTTAATATCAGATGGTTCTAGATCATGTGATTTTGAAAACGTTTGGGTTCGTTTCCGTGGTATTTTTGTCTCACGTAAGTGTTGTTTGTTGAAGCCAGTTATAGAGCCCCCTTAATTGCTTTAAACCCACCACATCCATCTGGACGTGGGAAATACCACCACACACGTGACCGTAAGGCAGAGTGAGGCGGGCGCCCTGAAGCAAAGCTCCCCGGTTTAGAAAAGAACAGTTGGAGTGAGTTAAATTGATCTGCTCAGATGGCTGAGGTTTTTTTCTCTCCTTTTAATATCTGTGGAGAAAGCACTTCAGATTGTACGCGCCCTCGGCGGAGGCCTCGCAGCCGCAGAGGCAGCTGGTGCTCTCAGAAACACCTGGGCGCCCCTCTTCCTTCTGTCTTGGGGGGGCGGTGGGAGCGCTAAAGGCCGGTGGGCTTGCATTTCTGGGCTCACAGAGATGAGTACCATGCGGACTCACAGGTCTGGGGCGGGAACCTCGTGACGTCACCGGCCGGCCCGCCGGCCCAACTGCGGGGTCTCCGACGTGCTCCTCTGAGCACCTGGACGTTTATTTTAGCTCCGGGCGGGGGCTCAAAATAAAACACTCCTGTCAGGCTCCGACATTAGTTTTCAATTTGTCCAAATTTCCGATCAAAAAGGCATTAGATTCTTTCAACGTCAAGTCCGTTGTCGGCTGGGAGGCACAGTGACTGTTGCCAGCGTGACCCAGCAATTCCGCGGACCCGGCGGGGTGCCCAGGCCCTCCCGTGCCCGGCCCAGAGCCCCGAGGGAGGAAGCTGGGGGACTGGGGCCTGTCTCCACGGCAGGATCGGGTGAGAGGGACGGGTCCAGCAGGGCCCTCGTGCCCAAAGCCTGGCTGAACACCCCCTCTCCTGATCTCAGCACCCCCATGGTCCCACCTCCCTTGTCTGCCAGTCAGCGCTTCGCCGCCCCACAGGTCCAGAATTCCCGTCTCAGGGGGCCCTGGGCTTTCTCTTTGCCCACTTTTGAGTAAGAGGGTTTGGGGTCCCCTCTGGGAGGTCAAACCATGGCCCCCGGCCCTCGCCCCAACCCTGACCTGATTTCACTGGCCTGATCGGTGCCCCTGGCGACCACTGGCCGGGTTTCTCCTCGTGACCTCTGCCCTCCGGCCTTTTCCGCCTCCCCGCCCTGGGGTACATGGAGCAGCCTTGTGTGTGGGGGCCCCTTTCATCTCGGGGGTCAGTCTGGCCCCTACAGCTTTTGGTGGTGCTGTCCCCCATTAGCGTCTGTCCTGTGTAGCCCAGTTTTCTTCTCCCTTCGTAGGCTCATAGCCAAATGCCCTGCCGTCCTGTAACTCAGGGTCCGAGGGCCACCCTGGGGATAGACCGTCAATCACCTGTGTGACTAAGGGCTTTACCGATCGAAGTGATTACTTATTTCCAGCTCAGGCGATCTTAAGTAAGTCCTAGGATCAGACGGTTCACACCGAAGGACACACAGGGACAAGCGGGTACAAGATCTGGCAGCTCAGCAACCTGATGTCCTTCTGAAGTTCGGCCGGCAGCAAGTCAGCCACGGCGGACAGGACGACAGGACGGGCGGGTGGCCCGGACTTCCCGCCACGCCCAACCCCGGGCTTCTTCCCCCTGCAGGTCCCGGGGCTGCGGAGGTCTGGCGCCCCGTGGCTCAACCTCTCCCAGTCTGGAGGGACTCCGGTCATTGGTTTGGGCACAGTGGGCCGATGCTGGCGGGTTGGTCATCCTGAGAGATCCGACTCAAATCCCCCTGACAGCTGCCCCCAAGGAGGGGAGCTGGCCCCTCTCCCCGGTGCGGGCTGTGCTCGGGGACGTCCTCCCTGCGGGAGGGCAAAGAGGGCAGCCGCACAGTGGATAACCCCAGCCACCACGGCCACCTCGGGCAGAGGACACAGGCCCCCTCCCGGGGGCCGGTCATGTGATAGCACCTGCCCTGACCTGCTGGGGCGAGAAGGGCCTTCTCTGCGGTCTGCCTCCCCAGCCCCGTGACCCCGGTCTAACCAGGAGCCAAACACCGCAGGAGTGGACCCCACCCGGGGGACCTTTAACAGGACACCTCACGGGGCTGCCCACGTCTGCCACGGTCAGGGGGGGTCTGAGCACGGCCCGGCCCAGAGGAGGTGTGCTGCGTGTGGGTGGGGCTGGGGTGGGGTCCCGAGACTGGGGTGGGGTCCCAGGACTAGGGTGGGGTCCTGGGACTGGGAGAGATGGTAGTGAAGACCACAGGAATCCGAACAGAGCGCGGGCCTCAGCTCCTAAGTCTGTGTCAGCCTCGTGTCACCCGTCGTGATGACGCAGCACAGGGCGCCAGGGGGACAGCGGGCACTGGGTGTGCAGCGGGTCTCTGCACTGCGGTAGCCACTTCCTGTCAACCTGAAAGTATTCTGACATAAACCGAACCGAACCGAACTAAATCACGCATGCCTGGTCCAAGGCAACCCACACCCCTGCCGTGGAACCAGGCCTGGCTGCCGTGGCTTCTGGAATGGGAACGTGGGCCCCAGAGGATGCTCTTCCCTCTCCCGCACCCCTCACCCACGCCTCCCCCAGAGAGTCTGTCCTCCACCTGGATCAGGGAAGGGGGCTCATTGGAGGGCAGTTCTTCGTTCCACCGTGGGTGGGGGAGCTCCTGGCACCGGGCAGGTAGAGGCCAGGGCTGCTGCTCAGCACCCGCCATGGGCGGGACGGCCCCTGCGTGGACAGCAGTCAGGGTGTCTGTGGCGCTGCACTGGAGGAGTCCTGTTCCGGAAGGGCGCCCTGTGGGCAGGCGCTGGCCTGGGCGGAGAGGGCCTGCCTGGGGCTGCCATTCCACTCCAGGCCTTGAGGGGCACCAGCTCACCCCTGCACCCCTCCGAAGGCAGGTGCAGTGATTATTGAGCCACCCCCTGCAGATGGGGAAACTGCGGCACAGAGAGGTTAAGTCACTTACTCAGCTCACACAGCTTTGAACCCGGGTCATGGGGTGCTGGAGGTGGAGGCCGTGCCCAGTGGGTCTTTCCTGCAGCGACCGGAGGCAAGGCAGCGGCTCGGCACCCCGCTCCTCGCTGCCATTAATTTGTGCCTCTGGGGCACTCGCTGGGGATTGGAGAGGCTCAGCGGCCACTTCTCTGTCCTCTCTGGAGTGGAGCTGGTCTTGACATTATAACATCTGAGGCCCTTCGGGGGGAGGGGGGCAGGCGAGGCAGCAGGGTGTCATTGGAATGTACAAGTCCTTGGCCACTGTCCCTCCGGGCCTGGAGCCCGACAGCCGGCCCGAGGGCAGAAGGATGTTTCCCTGTAAGGATATCCAGGTTCCTTCGCACTCGGCTGTAACCTCAGGGGCAGGACCGCCTGCGACTGCAGTGGGGACCCACCAGTGACAACCTGGAGAGGGAGGAGGGAGGCCTGGCCCTTGTGGACTGGGAGTATGAGCTCCAGGTTTGTCACCTGTGAAAGGATGTGATAGAGAGGGGGACACGTTGGAGGCTCTGGGGTGCCAGGTGCTGTACGCTTCCTGGGGGCCCCTCTCCCCGCCTGGCCTCCCCCTCCTCTGCTCTGCTCCTGCCCAGGGAGGCGGCTGCACTTGCTCGCCGGGGCCCTGGCCGCTGGGAGGCACGGAGGAGGGTGGGTGCGGCCCCCGGGCTCCAGTGTCTGGCTGCCCTGCAGCTGGCCTGGGCGCTGCCCAGCCCTCTTGGTCCTCCTGGCCTTGCATCCTCTCCTGGCAGCCCTTGGACGTGGCCTGCGGTGTCTTGCACGGAGCGGCTGATGCAGACATGTCCCCTCATTCCCAGGGCCAGAGTGCCCTTGGCACCCACTTTACAGAAGTGGGCATGGAGGTCCGGGGAGTCAGTTACCTCCCTGGGAGGTTTGAACTGAGACTGCCCCGTGGGGATGTCCTCAGGCCACGTTCACCCCCTCGGCTGGGCCGTGGGGCCCCGAGGGGCTGCCTGCAAGGCGTGCTGCTTGGAAGGCGCTCTGGGGGTGGACGCCGTGGTTCGGCTGACCCCGTGAGAGTGGAAGCCTGCTCAGAAACGGTGTCCTCCCTGTGCTCAGCGGCGGTGGCCCTGTGTCCTTGCTTCTTGTGCCCCTCTCGGCCTGTCCGTTCTTGGAAGCAGAGGCCTGAGCACTGGGTCTCCAGGGTCCAGAGCCCTGAGGAGGTGGCTCGGGTTCCTGGTTCTCTCCTGGTCACCAGCTCTGCACTCTTCACACCCCGCTGGGGCTCGACGTCTCCCCCCGGTGCAGGCGAGAACCCGAGGCTCCGGAGCCCCCAGCCCCTGCTCTGCTGAGGGGGGGGCAGAGATGTGCGCCGGCGTGGGGCGGGCTCCAAAGTCTGGGTGGGGTGGGCTCCAAAGCCTGTGTGTTCCCCGTTGGGCAACCCGCCCTTGGGTGGGACAAGGGTTTCCCCGAAGGCCAGGCTGGCGCTGTACTTGGGGAAAGGCAGAAAGCCCCACATCTGTGCTTGCTGCCCCCTACTCATGGCCCTGGAGGGCCCAGGTGAGCAGGGTGGACGGAGCCTTCTGCCCTTTCCCTTTCTCTCCAGGACTCAGCACGCAGAGAGCCCAGAGGTGGGAACTTACCTTTGCCTGTGAGGTGGCTGCCCCTCTGGGTGCCCCAGGACCTCCAGCTGACCCTCCCAGGGGAGGCTGGCTTTGTCCCCCATGTGGCTGCTCTAAGAGGGTCTGTCACACAGGCCCCAGGGGCTGCTCCATCTTCCCAGCCCCCCTCCTCTGAGGCTGCAGGCCCGGCCCCCAGACTCTAACCATTGCCTTGGCTGGTCCATCAATGGACTGATTGGTGGGCTGGTCCAGCAGTCACTCGACAAACATCCCACTCACTTTGCTGAGTCCTGGGTTGGTGCCCTGACGCTCACCTCTCGGTGCCTCCGTGCCCCCTTCTGTGGGAGGCGTCACAGAGCCTGTGCTCGGGTCTGGGAGGGCGGGAGGAGCAGCGTGAGCAAAGCATGTCACATGGTGCCTGGCTGGCCTTCCCCGCGGGGCCCAGCGCCAGCGGGGTTTCAGTGGGCGTGCGGAGTGAGTGAATGAACGGGTGGATCTGCAGTGGTGTTCTGGAGGTGATGTACCACGCTGTACCCCTAAACCAGGCAGAAAAGCACCCTGCCCCCCAGGAGAGGCAGAGAGAGGGAGAGGGAGAGAGGGGGGAGGGTTTAGGGGAAGAGGAGGTGAGAGTGAGGGAACAGGGTAGTGAGGAGGGTGGAACCAGGAAGCCTTCCTGGAAGAAGTGGCACTTCAGCAGGGTCTTGAAGGCTCAAGATACAGGGAATTGCGTGTCCTGCTGAAGCAAC
This sequence comes from Tonatia bakeri, assembly GCA_004024845.1. Classification (NCBI taxonomy): domain Eukaryota; kingdom Metazoa; phylum Chordata; class Mammalia; order Chiroptera; family Phyllostomidae; genus Tonatia; species Tonatia bakeri. The sequence goes on from PVIA01011264.1 coordinate 17,863, forward strand.
AGCCAAAGCAAGTGTGGGCAGTGACAGGCAGCTTGGTTTGGTCTGGTGTGTGCAGCGGTACAGTGTGAGGGGACAGTGGGACCCGGGACTGGACCAGGGCTGGAGTGCAGTGGGAGGCAGCCACATGGGGGCTGTGAGCCGGCGCCTGACCTGGACTTCCCCTGAAGCGGGTCTGGCTCCAGAGGCAGCTTGGCCAGGCTCTGGGAGGGCCCCAGAGGTGCCACTTCTGGCTGGTTGGCCCAGGCAGGCCCCGCAGCCTCGGCAGGGAGCGTGCCACCCGTCTGCCAGGGCCCCACGGCCGGGCAGGAGATGACATTTGTCAAATGCAAATCATGCTGAGAGAATTTATTTCCTTGTGTTGCTGTTACTCTCTCCTCCCCCTCCATCCAGGTTTATGAAACACACGGATCTCCTCTTTAAACAATCCCTGAAAAGCTCTGACTTGCAAATTAGTCCCTCGAATGATCAGCTGTGCATATCCTGCGTTAAATAAATTCAGTTATTAAGGAAGCAGCAATTGATTATTCAATTACAGCGGGCCGGAATCAGGCTCCTCAGCACACGGCCTGAGCCCGCGGGCTGAGGAATAAGAACAGGAAGAGGCTGCATGTCCCACTGGCCTCCGCAGCAGTGTCCACTTGCCGTGGCAGAGGGGCAGCGGCTGTGGCGGGGCCAGTCCCCGGGGTGTGGCCCTCCCCGCGTTCTGACCGGGTGGACCGGGCACCGACAGTCTTTTCCCTGCAACTTGTGTGCATCGGAGAACTTGTTTGATGTGTGAAATGCAAATTGCATTTCATTCCAGGAGAAAAAAAATCAGTAGCGGTAAATAAATTTTATGTGGGTGCAAAATAGAGTGGAGGGAGCCGTGGGGCCCCGGGGTGGGTGTCTGTGGGGAAGGAGCGTTGGACGGCGTGAATGCCGCGGGGAGGCGACGCGGAAACGCAGGATCGGACGCTTCTCCCCCTCTCCACCCAGCCGGTCTGTGCTCAGCACTCAGCATTCAGGGGCTGGCGCAAAGGCCACCTCCTCCAAGAAGCTCTCCTGATTTCCCTCTCTTCCTTTTGAAACCTGACAGCACTTCATTGTTCTTTGCGAAGAGCAGCGGGAGATGCTGCTGCCGCCTCCCTCCCTCCCTTCTCTTCGCTCCTTTCCCCCCTGCCCACCCCTCCACGGCCCCCAGGGCCTGCAACTCACCTGGGGCCCTGCCCGGGGAACTGGGGTGGAGGAGTGACAGGCAGTCCCAGGCCCCGTCCTCTCTCCAGCCTTTCACTAGGGTTCCCAGGCAGCTGCTGCTGGGATGGGTTCGCTAAGGAAGTGGGTCATGGTGGCGGGCTGGCGGGACCGCGGCACGTGCTTGAGGTGGCCAAGGGGAGTCTCGGAGGAGGAGACTGCATGTGCGGCCCTCCGTCTGAGGGTTCCCGTGGGGGCCACTGGGCATAGGTGACAGGCACCTCCGGGACGCCCTTCAGTAGCTGTGGCCACAAGAGCCGCCCAGCTCTGACTGCTCCCGTCCCTTTGCTGGGTGGGCTTGCCAGGCGCGTGTCAGCAAAGTGAATCCAGAGACCGTCCCCATGCATTCTCCTGCGAGGCCAGCCCGAGGTTGTTGTTTTCTCAAATTCGTAACAAAGCACCACAAATTGAAGCAGAGATTTCCACCGTCCCAGCGCTGGGGGCCAGCGTCTGACCTCAGGCTGTGAGCAGGGCCCCTCCCGCCGCAGGCTCTGGGGGAGGGTCCTTCTGGCCTCTCCCAGCTCCGGGTGGCACCCCTCCGCCCCGTGTCTCTGCCTCCATCTGCACGCAGCCTTTCCTCCATCTTCTCGTCTTCCGTCTCCTACAGGACACTTGTCACCGGGTTTGTGGTCCACCCAGGTAACCCAGGATGGTCTCGTCTTAAGAATCTCCGCGTGATCACGTCGGGAAAGACTCTTCCAGATGGGGTCACACCGCAGGCTCGGGTCTTCGATGCGGGCACAAGTTGTGGGGGCTGCCGCTCCCCCGTGGGTGGGGGCTGGCTCGGCCCTCTCTGGGCTCTGCCCCAGTGCAGCCGGGCCAAGTTCAGGGCCGGCCCCGGCTGCAGCTGTTTGTGGAAAACGGAGTCAGTCCCTTTCCTCCCTGCTTCCCCCTCCCTGCCGCCAACAGGGCTACGGTCTCTCCCCTTTTCTGGAGCCCCTTGCTCACTCAGGGTCCTGATGCTGCAGAGCTGGCCGTGGCGGGGAGCTTTCTTCCACCCAGGAGCGGGGTCTTGGCTCCCCCAAAGCCCAAGCCCCCCCAGCTCCCCACTCGAAGGCTGCGGAGGAGCGGGCGGCCTGGCCTGGGTGGGGCAGCTCAGGCTCCTCAGAAGAAGCGTCTGAGGGTCTTCCTGCCTGGCCGTGGGAATGGCTGGTCAGCCTACAACGCCAGAGCCAGGGCGGCTGCTGTCCAGCCCGAGCCCGGCCACTGTGGGGGGGCGCCAGGCAGCGCCACGACCCCCGAGCCTCAGTTCTCTCCCACAGGTGCGGGCTCCTCCCCACCACGGCTGGTTTGTCAGCGAGCTGCTGGTTCGAGGGCAGGGGACACGGTGGGCTCAGGCCCCCTCAGGATAGTGGTGAGCATGCTTCCGCCCCACTCAGCCCTTCCCGCCTTCTTGGTGAAGGGTCTGAATGGACGAGTGAGTTGGCACCGCCCTCCTAATTCAGCGGGAACACGAGTCCCACGGGGACTGACAGGCATTCATTAGGGACGGGGGTGGGGGGGCTTCCCGTTCCCCGGAGCGTCGTAAACCTTGTTCCTCTTGTGCTATTCCCGACTCTGTTTCCCTTTGTCCCTGAGAGCAGTGGATTCAGCTCACGGGTATTATGTTCAGTTTTGCACAAAATGCCTGCTTCAGTCCCCCGGAGAGGTGTTCCCGCCCTCACCCCGGGCCTGTGAGTGGATTTGGAAATAGGGCCTTTGCAGTAGGGAGCAGGCTGAGGAGGTCCGGGCCAGGTCACCCGGACGGTGGCAGCCGGACTACGGGAGCCGGCCTGAATCCAAGCACCGGTGTCTCGGGGGTCGGGAGCGCGGTCTGCGATGCAGGGTCTCGGAGCGGCAGGCCACGTGGAGATGGAGGGGTGCCGCTGCGGCCCCAGAGATAGCTGGGAAGCTCCGGGCAGGACGAGGGGCCGGGGCGCACTCCCCTCCGGCTCTGGGAGGAGCCAGCCTGCTCCCCCCGGCTGCAACCTGGGGACACGGCTCTCGGACTTCTGGCCTCCAAAACTGGGGAAAATACATTTTTGTTGTCTGAAGCCACCCACATTGCGGCAACTTGTGTGGCAGCCCTAGGAAACCGATACAGTGGGGTTTCCAGTCTCTTCATCTTGCCCGGAGACGTCCGTGCAGCTCGGGGACTCTCTGCCCTGGCAGCTGTGGAGCCGGCGCGGAGCGCCCGGCTCGCTCACGTGGGTGGCCACACTGGGCCAGCTCCCGGATGGCACTGCCCTCTGGGTGCGTTCACCGCCCGGGGCAGGCCGACCGGGTTCGGTCCACACTCCAGCCGGGGCTGAGAGCCACCTGGGCCAGCCCCTCTGCCGGCACCACGTGGTGCCATGTGGTACAGTGTGGCCTGGCCTCGGTCCCCTCCAGCACGGGGACCCCCTCCCTCCGACCTGGAGCTCTGCGGCCCTGCCCACCCACTCGCAGGCTCCACCCCCACAGCTCCTGCGAGGTGGGCGTCTGTCACGTCACCTCGGGACTAATGGTTGCTAAGAAAGCGGTTGCTTAGAACACTTAACCTAAAATTAAAACGTGCCTCTCCACTAAAAAAAGATCTTTCCCAGAACCAGCCATTCTTGTTAAAGCCACTGTCAAGGGGGTGAGGACCAGAATAGAGGTTCAGCTTTCCTTTTGTGAAGTCCTGTTACCAGATATAAAATAAGTAGAAAGAAATTTCAGGGCTGGAAGGAGGTTAGGGGAGAAAAGATTTTATTCTCTGAGTCAGAGACAGGCACCCCCTGCTGCGGGGAGAGGTTCATAGTTAGAAGCCAGCCCCTCTGCACAGGCCTCGGCCCCCAGCGCCGGGAGGAACCCAGGGTCTTGTCCAGTGGTGGTGTCCTGGCCAGTGGTGGTGTCCTGTGTCCAGTGGTGGTGTCCTGTCCAGTGGTGGTGTCCTGTGTCCAGTGGTGGTGTCCTGTCCAGTGGTGGTGTCCTGTCCAGTGGTGGTGTCCTGTCCAGTGGTGGTATCCTGTGTCCAGTGGTGGTGTCCTGTCCAGTGGTGGTGTCCTGTCCAGCACCCATTCCCTCACGTGTCAGTGTATTCACGCCCAGGCCTGACGCCGGTGTGTGACTGGGCAGACATGGGAGGGTGAGGCACAGGCCTTGCTAAGGGAAGAGGGCATTTCCACGGTGACAGTAGGCCGAACCCCTCGGGGTGAGGCTGCTGCCAAAGTGCCGTCACGGAGGCGTGAGGTGTCGTGACAGCCTGCTTGCTTCTGGCCTTGGTGCTCCTGCCCTGGCCCCTCTGGTCTGTGCTGCACACAGCGGCTGAAGGGATCCTGTGACAACATTGTCCTCTGCTTCAAGGACGTCACTTCTATCCTCTGAGCCCTGTTTGGCTCTCTAGCTCTCTCAGAGAAAGAGCCACATGCTCCTAGTGGACCACAAGACCCTACAGGGTCCAGACCCCGTTCTCCTCTGACCCCATCTCCGGGTTTTCTCCCTCCCCAACCACACCAGCCCCCCTGCTGGCACAGTCTGGCCTCAGGCCTCTGCGCCTGCTGCCCTCCTGCCCCATCGTCCCTCCCCGCCCCACCTCCTTCCGCTCTGTGCCCCAGTGTCACCCTCAGGGGAGGGTCTCCCCAGCACACTGCCTGAAATGCCAACACCCAACCCCTTCTTGGGCTTCTCCCCGGGGGTTTTGTCCAGAGCCCTCGTTTGCATCTGAGGCACAATTTACTGAGCGGTCTTGGGTGCTGTGTGCAGCCCCTGTGGCGGGCTGGCTGCACCAGGCAGGTCTCCCTGCCTGCGTGTTGCTGGGCCTCCCTGCGTGCCAGGGACAGGGCTCAGGCTCAGGAGGTGCTGAACAGCTGATGGCTGCCAGAGGGGGAGCCTTTGGGGCCCTGGGTCCTGAAGGGTGAACACGAGTGCCCGGCCGGAGAAGAGCCCGTGCGGAGGGGCCGAGGCAGGAACGAGTGCCCAGGGCACCGGGAGCTGCGGGCCTGCGGGCCCTGCTGGGGGACTGAGGATGCGGGGGCTGGTCAGGGAGGCTGGTGGCCTCTGAGTGTTGGCTCAGGAGGCTTGGCCTTTCCCAGGCGCAACAGGGAGGCCCCTGGGGTATTGGACATGCAGGCAGTGAGATCAGCATGCTCCCTGTGTGTGTGCATGTGCGTGCACGTGTGCCCGTGTGTGTGAGAACGTGGAGTGTGGGCAGGGTGTGGGGCGCCTGGATTCACCAGCATCGTCTGTGCTGCCTTTTATTAACCATCAAGCATCATTCCTTGTCTCTGGAGCAAGTACATTTTATTTTATTTATGTTTTCATGCCCAGTCGAGGACACACTGATTTCAGGGAGAGGGGGAGAGGGGGGAAGAGAGGGAGAGGAACTTCGATCAATTGCCTCTTGCAGGGCCCCCAACTGGGGACCGAACCGTGTAATGCAGGCATGTGCCCTGGCTGGGAATCGAACCCGTGACCTCCTGGTTTACGGGACGATGCTCTAATCCTGAGCCACACTGGCCAGGGCCAGCGCAGGTCCATTCAAAGGATTCCTTCTCACTGTCACAGGCAGACGAGCAGAGGCAGAGTGTCGGTAGGTGTGACAAGAGCCACCGTCTCGGGTGCCGGACGGCGTTTGGTCTGAACCGTCTCTGGGAGAAGACGCACTCGGAGTCACAGCTTCGGTTCACTCGCTGCTATGGGGGCTGTCCCCGATGGTGAGCCCCGTGCCGATTCTGAAGACGTTAAAGTGGGAGAACAGTAACCTCAAGTCTTAGAATCAGGGAGAGACAGCAATCGTGGGCACAGGGTAACTTACAGATACGTGGCAGAGCCTGCCGGCTTCTCTCGTCACTGCGTCCAGGCCAATGTGCGTCCAGGGGCACCGAAGGACACAAGCCAGGAGGAGCCGTAAGTCTCTCGGCTCGCGCGCCAGCGGCCCCCAGAGTGAAAGCTGCTGGTGCGTTCCAGGAGGTGGGGCGCCTGCCAGTGAAAAATGGGGCCGGGGGTCTCCGGTGGAGCAGCGGTGCCTCCTGCAGCAGGGGCGCCCGCCGGGGAAAAGCGGGCGATGGGACCCTTCGGGTGTGGGCTGAGCTGCAGCGGCTGGAGGCACGCTGGACCGCAGGGAGGCCTGCAAAAGCTTCCTGAGGGTTTCTGCTCACTCGCTAGGCTGGTGTTTCCCACGCTCGAGCCCTGGACCAACGTGGCAGGGTGCAGGGGTGGAGGCTGCCTTGGGAAGCAGAGCCACGGAGTGGGGCCTGGGGCCCCACCCAGGCACGCGGGACTAGCTGTGTTCTCCAGTCACTGGGACTGGCTTTCGGGGCCTGAGTGTTCTGAGTGGGCAGGAGGCTGTTTACAATGGCGTCTGGGAGGTCAGGCCCAACGCCCTCAGGGATTCATAGGAGGCCCCGGAACAGATGCAGATGCTGGGCAGCGACAACGAGACGCACCCACAGCGGCGCCCAGACCAGGGAGACGTGAGCACGCAGCGACAGGCAGGTGGTGGACGGACAGGGGGGACGGGAGTGCTGAGCATGTGGCCTGGTGGGGCGCAGTCCACCTCTCTTCCCCTGGGAGTTCGGTCCCCCAGAGGCAGGGTCTGGGGTGGGGGCGGGGAACCAGTGGGGGCCGTCCGGGCAGCGAGCGCTGACAAGCTGGCCCCTGCCGTGGGCACCTGGGGCTCCGCTCCTCGGGGGACTCTGGGAGTCAGCGTGGAGCATGTGCTGGGGCTGTGTGCACAGTGAAGGGGCAAAGTGAGGGGCCCTCGGAGAACCTCAGAGAACCTCGGACGCCACCAAATGAGGCTTGGGGTGAGGTGAGGGTGGCAGGGTTCTCCCACCAGCATGTGCCCTCAGGCGTCTGCTGGAGAGTCGGGCTGTCCCTGGGTCACCTGAGGTTCATTGCGCAGGCCCGCAGGAGTGGGGACAGCTTGTTAAAGGATAAGGAATGCAGTGCTGGGACTGGGCGTCCAGGGTGAAATCTGGCTGTCATTCGAAGCTGCGTGACGTGGGCACGGTCTCAGCTTCTCTGGCCCTGAGTGCCCCGTCTGCAAACCTCTTGGGCCCTGTGCCTCCTTTCCATCTGCTCCGGAAGATTGATTGCATGGAGTGCCCCTGTGCTTGGTTGCCTTGAACTTGGTGCCTGGGGGTGGGGTGGGGACCCTGGGACCGGAGGGAGCACTGGGTCTGCAGGTTCCCAGGCCTGGCCCTGGCAGACCCCTCCCAGGCAGAATGCCCCCCTGCGCCTCCACCGGGTTTTGAGGTCCTGCACCCCGCATTCCCACACAGCCGGCGTGCTGTCAACTTGAGTCTCCCCCTGTGACCTGTCCCCGCTCCCTCCCCTCTTCCTGGCGTCCAGGCACTGTCCCATCAGCCTGAAAACAGCTCCGTTTTGCGGGCCCCCCCCCCACGCAGGGGCTGTGAGAGACTGCACTGCAGAAGCTCGGGTTCGGGGCTGTTGGACTCTGGTTCCCCTGCACTCATCCGTCATCGGGGAGGGCGTGCCGGTCTCTCCGTTCATTCATTCGTTCCTCCACTCCCTTGTCTGTCTGTTGGTTTGTTCGTCCGTTTTCCTCCGCTGGGTCACTCGTTCCCGTGTTCACTCATCCTAAGCTTGGTGGGCGGAGCCTGCTCCGAGGGCTCTGCAGAGGCCCAAGCCGGTGCTCTGCTCTGTGCAGGCGGAGGGCCAGCTGCCGGGCGGGAGATGCTTGTCCTGCACTCACTGAGGGTCCCCGACCCCGCTGCCCTTTCAGCACCTGCTCCTCGCCTCTCCGACTGCGGCTCCCTCCCCGGAGCTGCCCTGGGACTTGGTGGGCTGGTTCCTCACCCTCGGAACTTGCTTGGCATCTGGGGAGCATCTGAAACCACCGCCCTGCTAGGGGCCCTCCGCCCCCGACTTCCAGATGACGTCCAGGCTCCCCAGCATTGGCGGGCCGAGGGCTGGGGCTGATGTCTCTCCGAGTGCTCCCCTCTGGGCCTTCCTCCCAGCCCCGCCCTGCAGAGCTGCTGTCCAGCCGTCCACCGGGTTCTCCCTGTGCCAGACACTGCTCTCAGTGCTGACTTGGAAGTGTCCCGTCCTCGTCACACCCCTGGGATGCCGAGGCACAGAGAGGCGCGGTGGCCCAGTGAGGCTGCCCAGCCTCTGCAGGGTGTGGTTGGGGTTGGAAGTGAGGCCTCGCAGCTCTGACCCCATGGCCCCTGGGTGGCACTGTCCACACAGGATGACCATGGGCCTGGTCCCCGCTCTGGGACTGGAAACCCCCTGCCCACGTTAACAGTGCCTGCCCCGGCCCAGCTCAGCTGACACCTCCTCCAGGAAGCCCTCTCTGTCCCCCAGGCCTGGTGAGGGTCTCCCCTGGGCTCCCTCAGCTGGGTGCAGGGGGGTGGGTGTACTGGAAGGGGGAACAGTGGCTGGTATGAGACCTTCGTTTTTGCTTGCAAACGCGCAGCTTAAACATGGCTGCTGTGGGAAAGGGGGGTGGAGGCAGAGAGGAGAGAGGGCCGAGCTGTCTGCCGCACAGAGGCTCTGCCGAGGGGGCAGGCCTCCCAGCCGGGGGTTGCTGTGTGCCCCCGACTGCAGAGTGGAGTGGGCCCCCCTGCCTCCTCCCCTCGGCGGGCAGTGGGGGTGGAGACGCACGTGGGTGCAGCTTGTCCTCCCGAACACAGGTTCTACGGGAAGAAGACAAGGGAACCAGCCCGAGCAGGCAGGTGAGCAGGCGTCCCGGGGGAACGCAGGGCTTTGAGCTTCTGAAATGCCCCTCAGGCTCTGGGATTCCTGGGCAGGCCGGGGCCTCATTACCCACCTCTGGGAACTGATTTGCTTGAAGGTCAGAGGGAGAGATCGTTAGATTAAATGAGTGGAACGAATCTCTGCCTGTGGCAGACCCTCTCAGGGCTGAGCGTGGAGAAGCAAAGGAGTCCTGGTGCCCCCAGACCCCCCTGACCTGGGAGCCCCCACCGCCTGCAGGGCAGAGGGAGCTGAGGCCCAGGGCGCCCGCAGTGGGCCATCCTGGCTGTGCCCTGGGCCCGCCCAGGTCTCCTGCCCGCAGTGCCTCTCGGCCTTGCTGGCACCAGGAGGCGAATCTGCCCTGTAGGCATGGGTGAGGAAGCCGAGGCCTCCCGGGAACATGACCCCGCTTTGGCCGACAGAGGCCAGCAGGAAGTGCACACTGAGGTCAGGATGGGACCCAGGCAGCCCGGCCCCATGGTGCCCGATGGCTGCTCCGGAGACTTCCCTGAAGAGTGGGGTACTTTCCCTGCCAGCCCTCCGGTCCTGGGTCATGCCCATCCTCACCGTGGCCTGGGGGGCCCCCCAGCCACCTTCCCTGGGTGAGGAGCCCGAGGCTCGCTGAGCGGTGTTCAGGGCCACCAGCCTCTGGGTTCTCGCCCTGGCAGAAGCGCCAACTCGAGCTCTGAATCCTGTCACATGCCCTGGGGTGACTGTGATCAGCACGTCGGAGGGGGTTGGCTACCCGGGCTCTGGGAGGGGGCAGGCGCGTCATCCTCTGGGCCAGCGCTGTACCCGCCCCCTCCCCGCCCCTCCCGGGGAGCACGTGGGGAGCTGTGGCTCCTCCTGGCCCTGGTGCTGCGGGGGGAGGGGTGCTTCCTAGCGCAGCTGGGGTTCACTCACTGAGCTCGCACCCTCGAGCAGTGGGCTGTCCTTGTGCCCATGTGACGGACGGAGCACCCTGGGCTCAGCGAAGTTCAGCGAGACACTGCAGGTTGTGCGGCAGTGGCAGGGTGCCGCCCCAGCTCCCCTGGGTGCCCGCACCCTTCACCGCAGCCCTTCCTCCCCTGAGCGCCCTGGACCCCAAGCGCTTGGTCAGTGCTGGTGTTTGCCTGTGCAGGAATCAACACCCTGAACAGGATGGGGTCCCCCCAGTCACACACCGTCACGTGGCTCTGCCCCTGTTGCTGGAAAGCTCGGGAGCAGCCAAGGGTCTTGTGCTGCCCCAGGTGCACTGCTCACAAGGCCGGCGGTTTCCCAGCGGGGCCGGCCACCCAGGGCCCCCGCAGCCCCTCTTCCTGCAGGCCTGGTCTGCCTGCTGGATAACGCTTCAGTGGGGCAAGCCCACGTGGGTGCTGGCTTCACGACGTTTGGGGTTCCAGCCACAGGAGCTCCGGAGCCCCAGGGACGTCCCTCCCCTGTCTTCCTTGCCTGGGGCCCGCATTCATGGGGACACAGGAGGCACCCAGCCCTCTGCGCTGTCTTACTGCCACCGACTCTTCCTCTCTCCCTTTTAATTAAACATTTAAAAGTGTGTCTTGAATTATCGTGGGCAGGCGCTGTCTGGTTAGTTTCAGGTGTACAGCACGGTGATTGGACGTGGGTCTACTGCACGGAGCTCTGTGCCCGCCCCCACTGGGCACAGTCACTGTGACGGTGTCTCCCCCATTCTGCGTGCTGCATGCCACAGCCCCGGGGCCACTGCGAGCCTGGACGTGTGCGCCTCCAGCCCCTTCTCCCGTCCTGCCCTCCCCCCAACACCCGCCCCTCGGCAACCGTCGGTCTCTTCCCAGTCTTTCTGAGTTGCTCTGTTTTGTCTGCCTGTTTGTTTTGTGTTTTAGACTCCAGAGATGAGTAAAATCACACAGTGTCGGCCTTTCTCTGTCTGATTTATTTCAATTAGCACCAGAGTTTCAGGCCCATCGACGCTGTCACGATGGCAAGATCTCGTTCTTTTTCATGGCCGAGTAATGTTCTACCAGATGCACACCGCCTCTGCCCCATCCAGTCGTCCAGAGACGGGCGCCCGGGCTGCATCCGGGTCTCGGCTGCTGTGGACAGCCTGCGGCGAGTACGGGGGTGCCCGTGTCCTTACGATCTAGTGGTTTTGTTTCCTTAAGATGAACACCCAGAAGTGGAATTGCTGGATCCTATGGTAGTTCTGTGTTTAGTTTTTTGAGGGAATTCCACACTGTGCATTCCCACCACCAGTGCAGGGGGGCTCCCCTTTCTCCACGCCTCGCCCGCACTTGTCTGTCGTCTTAGCAGTGAGAGGCCCCCTCTTTTCAAAGGGGCTCAGTCAGGAAGCACTTGGGGAGGAAGGAGACCCGCGTAGCTGGCTTTCGTGGGAGGGGGTCTAGCACAGGGATTACTTGCTCTCAAAATCCTTGGAAAGGCTTGAGGAGCAAGCCAAAGGTTTCCAAGGTCAAGTGTCTAGAAAACCCTGCAAAACCGGCTGCGAGTCTGTGCTGCCCAGGCCACCGCAGGAAGCCAACAGCCGGCGAGTCCCTGTCTGTCCACAGCGCCTGCCTCGCTGGCCGCCACCCGCCCCGGCCGCCACCCGCCCCGGCCGCCACCCACCCCTGCAAACGGCCGCCTCGCACGCCGCCTCTCTGCCCGCCGCGACTCAGTTCCGAAACAAGTTTTGCTCAGAGAGCTGACATCGCGGCCGAACCCATGCTGCAAGGGAGTCCTGGAAATGTACTTGAGTTGTTCTGTTTGCTCCCGCACCCTCTCCTTGGCTTTGGTTTCACAAGGATGTAAAGCAGCATACAAATAAAATAAGCAAGGAAACGAGGGGGAAGATGAGATGGGGGTACGGCCAGGCTCGGCACGTGAAACGCTCGCATGGGGCGGCGGATTTGGCTCCGGGCTTCCTGGTGGCAGGAGGAGGAGGGGTGACCCGATGCGAGGAGACAGGCTGCTCAGGAGAGCTTCCCTGGGCCGAGTGGGGACACCGGCGGTCGGTCTCATCCGGCCACCACCTGGAACGGCTCCAGATGCACTTCGGGGGCTTGGTCCCCAGACCACCGGGTGGCTTTGTCAGACGAGACAGCCAGCCCGAGGGCCCTGCTCTCTGCCAGTGTTCTGAGGGCGGGGGCCAGGGTGCAGCCCAACTCAGTCAACTTCCTTACCCTCCCCGTGCCTCGGTTTCCCCACAGGGGATGCAGACCACGCGCCACGGCCGTGAGGAAGGAAAAATTTTACCCGAGTGCAGCACTCTGCCCAGCATCTGGCGCCCCAGAGGGCCTCAGGGAGTGTCGTTAGCCACAGGCACCTGACGAGAGCCCCATAAATTAATCGTGGCTAAGTCTGAGAGGCCCTTCCTCCCGTGTCCCAAAGAGCCTGGAGGAAGGACTCGATCAGATTGGTGAGAATCAGGCCCACCCTGCACGCCCCAGAGGGGAGTCACCCAGCCCAGTGTGCCCTGGCCTGCCGGCGTGTCTCCGAAGTCGGGGACGTGGCTCTGTGAAAGGAGACCTGGGGGGAAAGCCAACGGGGACATGGGGGCTTGCCGCGGTCAGCATGCCGCATGCCAGGTCCTTACCCGTCAGCCTCGCGGATGGAAGTGCACACAGGCTCCCCTGGGATAGCCTGCACCCTGGTCTGGAGATGCAGCCGCTGCTTTGGCGAGAAATCCTTCTGTCTCCGGAGGACCATCGTCCGCCTGTCGCTGCCCTTCAGTGGGCCTGGCCGACAGGTCCTTGGACCTCTCTCAGGTTCGTGTGGCCCCTTGTCGGGGTGTTGGCATCATCTGGCTCACCAGGGGCCGATTCCGCAGTTCCCCCCGAAACCTTGGACCGTTTTGCCTGTCCCCTCCCCGCCTCTCCCCTCTGCCTCCCGGCAGCATAGGGCTTTCTCCAGAGTGCCTGGGCCTCCGCTGGCTGCGGTGGGCCACACTGCCCGGTGCCGGCACCCTCGGGTCAGGCCGCCTCATTCTTGCACGCCCGGCTCACTTGTGGGCCCCCTCGAGCCAGCGGTGCGGGCAGTGAGTGGCAGCCTGGCAGGCAGTCCCTGGCAAGTTATTCTGTTGGGAACAATTGTGTCTGTTCATCATTGTCCCTTCCCTTCTGGCGTGAATCCTGGTGAACTCATCTCGGCGGTGGCCTTGGAGGTTTCGGGCTGTGCCCTGGTGGGGGCTGGGCGTTCGCTGCCTCACTGCTTTTCCTGCCAGAAGTGAGTCCCAAGGGGCCCCACTCGGGAGGACTGGCCGGGACTGGGCCGGAGCGGAGGGCGCCCTCCAGCGTGCGGCCCGAGCTCCCGCATGGGGTCAGTCACTGCGTCCGGGCCCAGTGGCCAGGAGATGGAGGCGTTTGCTGACAGGGAGATGATGTCACCGCAGGTCACCGCTGTGCCTGTGTCTGTGGCCTGGATGGCCTTTGTCTTCTCTTGCACATTTTGGTGCCAGCCTGCAGTGATTCTAGCACTTTCCGGAGGGCTTAGAGCTTCGCCATAACTGTGGGCATGTTGAAGCCCACCCTCAGCCCTTTAACCAGTAGATCGCACTATGATATTTGGGGGCAAATACCGGGTTTGAGTGCGTAAGGTAGCCGGTGTACTACCTGGTTAATTCTGACTGCAAAGGACTTGGGACCTCAGGGCATGAGTTAACTCAGCCCGAGCGGTCGGGTTGTTTGGTGCCAGGCACCGTTTTGACTTGGAGAGCGTGTGGTTGTGCATTACAGGGATCGGCAAGCGGCCCGATCCAGTATTAGCTCCTCCGGCAGCCACGAGGTGAGCCTGGGGAGCTGGGGCGAGGGGCGGCAGTGCGGTTCTGGGGACAGCACCGGCCACACCGCAGCCTAGGCCCCCAGGTCGGAGGCGTCCTTGGCATGTGGCCGCACCCTCCCCCCCCGAGTCTCTGTGTCTGTCTTTGTGTGGCCTCCCCTCCTCTGCCGTCTCTGTGTTTCTCATATTAGGACGTGTGTCCTAGGGCTTAGGGCCCCGTGGACGATGCAGGACAACCTCCCTTCCAGATCCTTCTCTGACATTGTAACGTCTGTAGAGACCCTTTGTCCAAATGAGGCTGCTCCGAAGGGTCTGGGTGCTCGGACGTGGACACACCTTTGCAGGGGGCACTGTTCAGACCCCCACACCTGCCTGTTACCCCACATGCCGAGCAAGAGCTCCTTGGAGGGCCCGGTCCAAGCGGCGGGTGGTCTGCGTTCCCCCACGGAGCGCAGCTGCTGTGGGGCCCCGCCCTCCTGAAGCTGTCTGTGCGCTTTGCCGCTAGCCCTGCGGGTCTGTGACAGCCGGCTGTGCGTGTGTGGAGACGGGCAGTCCCGGGGGGCTCCGGCCTCCCGCCTCACGGGAGGGAAGACCAGATCGGCAGCAGAGACTTCCAGAGCATTCCGACCCTGTCAAATCCCTTTTTCTTTCGGTCTGGCTCAGACTGTCACATCCCGAGGGGCCCGGGAGGACGTGGGCTGTGGGCTGTCAAAGCAAAGCTGAGAGCAAATTAAAGGTCCGCCTGCTGAGGCGCCGAATCCCTCAGAGGCAGGTTCCGCCCTAATGGAGGGGCCCTCGAGGTGCAGGCTGCAGGGCTGGTGCCCAGACCCGCCTCCTGTCCTGGTCGCTGCGAGCAGGCACCTTGCCTGTGCCCCACGAGAGCCAGCTGCCACCCCACCCACGCTCCTCCTGGCACACCCCCCACCCCCCCGCCCGATGAGCTTGTAAACAGTCTCCTGGAGTGAGGCGCTGGACGGCCCAGGCCCACGACTGTCCTCATTGCCCAACCCAGACCCCCACGTACTGTGGGAAGACCCTCCTTGTCCTGGGGGTTATGGGGACCAGGTAAGCAGAACCAGCCTGTGCCTGGGGCCCTCGGGCCTGGCCAGGAAGGCGGGCACCTTGGGGAACTAGAGGAAGTGGGTGTAGGAGAAAGGAGAGGGCCTGGCATTTGAGATGTGCCGCCTGCCCAGGTGGCTTCCTTTCTCCTCCCCCGGGGCCACGGGCTGGGCAGGACGAAGGGTGGCAGGCTGGCCTGGCCTGGAGCTGGCTCTGGGGCCAGAAGGGACACTGCCATCCCCTGGTCCCAGGTCGACACCCACATGGCACCCCTGGAGGACATAGCGACAGGGGGCTAGCTCATGGGGGCAGAGATCTCAGACAGAGCTGGGACTCCAACTTGGGGCTCTCGCCATCTGGTCTGGCCTGTGTTCATGGGCCTCAGCTGACCAGGGTGGACCGGGGCAGAACAGATGCTAAGTTAGGCAGCCTGGGGTGGGGTGGGGGCCTTGGGTCTCAGACCTCAGAGACCGGGTGTTGCTTTTCAGGCGTCGGAAAGCTTGTGAGAAGAGAGTGTTCTGAATGGGTTTTGGGAAGGTAGACCTGGCGGCTGAAAATGCATCTGGTTGGGGTGAGACTGGCCAGTGGAGCCTGGGCCAGTGAGAGGAGTTAGGGGCCTCGACGTGCACCTTTCTTGCTCGAGGTGGCTGTGGCCCAGCCTAGGAATTGCCTCCTCCAAGAAGCCTTCCCTGCTCTTCTCTAGGCCTCCTTCCACCTGTGCTGTCCTGGGTCCAGCCTTCTGGGGAGTGTCCTTGGGGGGTTTTGCGGGGGGTGTCTCATGTCCTGCCCAGAGGCACGTATGTGCATTCGTTAAGTTTCCTTAGTGAATGACCACCCAGGGGAGGACCCGTGGGGAAGAAGAGCAGGTTCTGTGTTCGAGAGGCCGCTGACAGGGGACTGTGGCCCCTGGGCAGAGCCACAGGGTGCTGAGGCTCCTGGACAGCTGGTCCGGACCTCCCTAGACCCACTGCAGGAGCTGCTCAGTGGGCTCGCAGGCTGGCATTTGTGCCCAGAAAGGAAGCCGGTGACTGGAGGTGGGAGACCAGGGGCACGTCGTCCTTGCACGGTGTGTGGGGGGCCCCGTCTTCTCCTTCGGGGTCTCCCTGAGTCTCTCCCACTTGCCTTTAGCGGAGGACACGCGGCTGGGCTGAGGCTCCTCTGCCCGCCTCTGGGGAGAAGGTCTCGTTTACAGGTTTAGAGTTCATCCAATAGGTTATTTGTCTTTTTTTCTTTTTTTAAGAAAGATACTACAATACTAGTATTGATTGCCTTTAATTTGACACTTGACTGAGGGGGAAAAAATAGCTTCTGGGGAATCAGGAGTATCGACCCTGGCGGGCTGTGGTCCACCTGTCCGAGGGGGTAAGAGACGCCCGGCGGCCTAATTTGAGGGGCTTGTCACGCGGAAGGTGAGGCCGCTTTTCACGCTGTTTTAGAAAACCAGTTTCTTGTTTGGGGAAGGCATTGAAACTGGCCGCGGAGAAGTGGGATCGGGTCCCGTGGGTGCTCTGCGGCTGTGCCAGCGGCCCGGCCTTGCCGGGGGCAGGGGGTGGGGGGAGGGGGCTCCCTGATCTGGCTCCTGGAGGCTGGGCCCTTTAGGAAAGCCCGTCCATGCCATTCGGCGCCATGCGCTGGTTTCAGACAGCGGTCCCCAGGGCTCTGGTGCAGCACTCAGAAATTCTAATGTGCAGGATATTAATTAGCGAGTTAATGTGAGGAAAAGCTTGATGAATTAGCCAGAGGAGTTGTCATCTGCATTCTCCAGATGAGCACCGGGCTGAAATGGCGGACTGGGCCATGAGTGCGGGATCCTCCGCCTGGGGCCCCGGGGGCACCTCTGCCCCTGTGCGCTGGGGTCTGGGTCAGCGTGCCGGTGGTGGGGGCCTCGGCCACCTTCTCCAGGGGTGGGGGTGAGGGGGTCTGAGCTCTGACTGCTGTAACAATGTGCCGTGCACGGGGGTCCCGACAGCAGGCAGGCATTTCCCACAGGTCCGGAGGCTGCAAGTCCAAGATCAAGGTGCGGGCCCCCTTCCCGGTTTGCAGACGGCTGCCTGCTCACTGTGCTGTTGCATGGCAGAGAGAGAGCTTTCTCTCTCCCTCTTCTCTTAAGGCCGAGGCCCTGTTGATTCAGGGCCCCCCCCCGGGGACCTCATTTAACCCTGACCCCCTCCTACCATCACAGTGGGGGCGGGTCTTCCGCATCTGAAGTTCGGAGGGGACACAGTGTGTCTCTCCCATCACTGGCCTGAGTCCTTCCTGTTTGAGTGTCTGCCGTCTGGCGCAGGCGCCACCGCTTGCAGGAAGCCCCCCCCCCTTCTCTGGGTGTCCAGGGTGCCCTGTGCTGTCCTGGGCTTTATTGGTTCATTTGCCCTGTGCCCTCTGGGCTGGACACTAAGCTTCAACTTTGGGGGGCTAGCAATGGGAAGACACCACCTATCCGACGCCGGTGACACACCAGCATCGGCGGTCCCAGAAGCCCAGGCGTTGTTCGGGGGGGTTCCCCTGGAGACTCTGGCTACTTTCAGCACCAGCAGTTGAGCCCCCCGGTTCCGTGGTCCTCCCTCCTTCCTGGGCCTTTGTCTCTCTGCCTGGGACGGCCTCCTGCCCTTCTCTTTGGCCCACCTCTCCTCGGGATTCCTCCTGGTGCTTCCTCCTCCAGGAAGCCTTCCAGAGTGCTTTGCCCGGAGCTCACCGCACTGTCTTCAGCGCCTCGCTGCAAGGCTGGCTCTCATCCCCACGTCGTTCAGTGCCCACCACCGCGTGGGTGCTCAGTGAATATTTGTTGACAGGATGAAGCCTCCCCCCACGCCGGGAACAGTGCCCGACACCTAGTGGGAACCCAATAAATGTTTGATGAATTGAATTCACTGGAGTCGGCACCGCAGAGCAGCGGCAACTGCCAGAAAGACAGAGCGCAGTTAATAAAGCCCTCCCAGACTCGGGACATTAGTAAAATATCACAATTTATGTAAAGCTTTTCATTGCGACTCTGCAGGGACTCTCCTGTGGCATTAGCATTTTTCAGACTCATTTCCAGGATAAAAGCCATGGCCAGCAGGGGAGGGTGTGGGAGACAGACGCAGGCTGTCTGCACATCTCAGATGGGGACAGGTCCCCCAGATGCTGCCCGCCCTGCCGGGCCGCTGAGGGCATGCCTGCCTGCCTGCCTGCAGAGGGCCCTCGAACATTCCTCATCGCCACTATCACCCGGGGCCCCCGGGCTGCACGGGGGAGAAGGACAAGTGCCCTCTGGTTGCCAGAGGTGGCCCCTGCCACTCCTGGGAGCCTGGGGGAGGGCACCCCAGGGGCGTGGGGGTCTGCCTCTGCCTCCTCCAGGGCTCCTGTGGGCACTGACCCCGGGCCGGTGGGAGCTGATGGCTGAGCAGGGTCAACCCCACGTGGCCCAGCATTCAGCCCCCGGGGGTCTGGGATTTGATGGGAATTCCTGGGGAGTCTCTGGGCTTTGTCCCCAGCTGTCACTGGGAACCTGGGCCCGGGACCAGCAGGACCACAGAGCTGCAGCTCAGGGAACAAGCACAGGGACTCAGCCCACCCCTCCCTGGCCCCACGAGGGTCTCCTGCAGCGTCTTCTCTCACCCTCGGTTTTGTTTCCCAGGGTTGCAGTTACCTGTGCTCAGCCGTGGTCCGTAAATATTAAACGGAAAATTCCAGAAATAAACAATATGTAAGTTTTAAATTGTGCGACGTTCTGGGTAGCGTGAATGGCTCTCCTGCCGTCCCACTCTGTCCTGCCAGGACGGGGGTCACCCCTTAGTGCCCACCCCTGGTGACGCGTGGGCTCCAAGCTCCCGCGGGGGGGGGAGGCTCGCAGCCTCCCTGCCCTGGGGACCCGACTTCCGCGCCTTGCGTGGGCCTCAGCATCATCGGTGGCAGCTCGCTGCTGGGAGGCCCCTAGGAGTCTCCTGGTCCCACATTCCCACGGGACAGACGGGGAAACTGAGGCCTGGAAAGGAAAAGGACTTTCTGGAACGATCGCTGGGACTCAGCGGGAACGCGGAGACCTGATCCCCTGCGGACTCCCGGGCAGGGATCATCCTCTGCGATCTCGGGTGCGTGCGCGTGCGCGTGCGGGCGGGGCGGGTCTCGGAGGCGCTTCACCGGCAGAAGCGCCTGTGCCCGGCGGCTGCACTTTTGTTCCCCTCTCGGTGAGCGGAGCCCGAGGGCCTGCCCCCAGCCCAGCGGTGCCGTGGGGACGACGAGGCGCGGGCAGACGTGGCCCGCGTGGCAGGGAACGTGGCCGCTGAGGTCTAGTCCCTCGGTCAGTCATTTGCTCACCGCCCCCCCCCCCGCCCCCGTGGAGCCGCTGGGAGGGAGCGCAGGTGCGGGGACAGCGTTTCACCCCGCGGAGGGGCGCACTGGCAGCGCCCGCGGCCCCAGGGAGCAGCTCAGTGAGCGTGGGGCGCGGCGGCTGTTCCAGGTGGAGGCCGGCGCGTACGAAGGTCCCGAGGTGCGGATGGCGTCGGCCTTGGGCAGAGGCGGCTGGCGTGGGCCGGGAAGCAGAGCGGGGTGACGGCGGCGGGCTGAGCACCGGAGCCGGCGGAGGTCTACCAGCTGGGCCAGCGAGGTCAGGCTGGCTTCTCCTGAGACCCCACCGGCTGGCTGCAGTGGGCAGACCCGTGACCTGGCACCCGGGCAGCTGGGTCCAGGCTGGGGGTCCTGGGGTAGGGGGCAGAGCAGAGAGCCCACCAGGAGGACCCACGGGGCAGAGGGTGAGAGCAGGCTTCCAGAAGGACCCCAGGTTTCTGGCTGGATGCTGGCTGCGCAGTCCGTCCCTCCCAGAGAGGAGTCCCGTGGGGTCCGAGGGCCTGGGGATCGGGGCGGCGTTTCTTCTATGGCAGCGGGAACGCCCGGGTGTGTGCCTAAGCACATGGTGCCTTGTGTCCAGGAAGGAGTCACGGCGGCGCCAGGGCCAGCACGTCAGTCTCCGCGGCGAGAACAAGGGAGGTGATGGAGTTGCCACAGGCCTGCTGTCCCCATCCCCAACAGGTGCCATGGCTGGCGTGTGACTCTCACTGTTGCAGCGTCACATTCCTACTTTGGGGGCAAGGAAGCTGATGCCCAGAGCGGGAGGCCATGAGTGTTGTCCAAGGCCACGTGACTTGAGTGGGACAAGCCCCTCGACCTTCCCGCCTCCACACTGGTCTCACGGGGCTGAGGAAAGGGGCCGGAGACGGCACGGGGTGGGGTGACAATGCTCCCCACCCTGCGAGTGCTCTGGGAGGATGCCAAGCCCTTCAGGGCTGGTCCTTTCCTGGGGACGGGACCAACCTCGCAGGGCCCAGTGTGTGCTGAGGCCACCCTGTCCCACAGAGACCAGCAAGCTGGGTCCTGTCCTTGCAGGAAAGGTTCCAAGGCATTTCCTGTCACTTCGGTACCTGAGTGCTGGGAGGTAGGAAAAATCAGTAGGGCCACAGACTCACCTGGGTCGGGGGACTGGGGTTGGGGACCCATGTGCCTTCAGGAGAAAAAGTCATGTGTTCTGGGCTCTCTGTGTGCACTGTTAACATGGACGCAGCTTGCAGAAGGGGGCAGGGACTCTGCTGCTGAGGGGGAGCTGTTGAACAGGGGCTGGGGGCCCGTGGGGGCCTGCCGGGTGGGCCAGAGTTGGGAGGGGCTGGCAGGCGCCGGGCCATGGTCTCCTTCTTCCTGGAGAAGTTGTTCTGGTGACGAGACCAAAGACGAAGGTGGCGGAGAGCCCCCACCGGCCATGGAATTTGTCAGCGAGCTGAATTACTTTCCCCGAAGACACTTAGGAACTGAAAAGACTAGCAGAGCGAGCTTGTTGGAAGGCGCGGAAAGGTGGGTGGGGCGAGGCTGCCGCCAGGCCGGCTGCACAGAGGTAGCCCTGCCTGATGGTTGCGGGTGAATTTCCTTCCAGTCTTTCTTCTTTCTAGGCGTCTGCCATTAAAACGGCGGTCAGGGTTTTCCCGAGCACGCACACTGTGTCCTGACTTAGTTTTCACCTGGTTTCGCGTCACCCAGGTTCCCCCCACCCCCCACAGTCCAGAGCGGCTGGTCCCAGGTTTGACCACCTGTCCCCTGGCTGGCGGTTTTTCCCGAGGGTGCAGTTAGGGCTGCTTCCCCAGGAGAGGATCCTAGAAGCGGCTACTGCTTGTCAAAGGGGTGAACCTTTTGGGGGTCTGGGGAAAGCTGGCTCCTGCTTCCTGGAGGGCTGTGGGGGGACCCAGAACCTCCCCCCGGCTGCTGGCGGTGACCCTGGGGCCCCGGCAGGCAGCCCCACGACCACGGCGGGCAGGCTACCTTCCCCTGGGGGAGCAGATGCACCTGCATCAGCCCAGTTCAGATGGGTGTCTCCCCTGGGCACTGTGGGTGCTCGTGGTCTGGGCAAGTTGTCCTCCCCCGGCCGGTGGGACGGGGGCCGGCCTGGCCGCCGGGTCAGCCCTCCTTCCAGAGGTGGCTGCGCATCCAGTTAGTGCCGCCGACTGCCGTTCATTCTGTTAGAGCGCTTAGAACTCCATGCCGGAGGCAGCGGTGGGGGACGGTGGGCTGTGCTCAGCATCAAACGTGTACATGCGAGGGTACACACACACGCACATGCATGTCTCCAACACGTGGCAACTGAGACAGAGGTGGTCTTGGAGGCGGGGGACTCCTCCCACCTCCAAGGGTGGGCAGACACAGGGTGGGGCTTCCATAGAGCAGAGGCCTGCATGGGGGCTGGGCTGACCCATGCCAAAACTGAGTGTCGGGGGGGCCGGGAGCCAGGGAGGGGGTGGTGGGTGGTGGTCCAGGACCAGGTGGCGCGGCTGAGTGCCCAGGGCCTCCTGGCTGGCTGGACTCTGAGTGACAGGGAATCATTTTGGTTTTTTATTGTTGAGCGTCCTGGCCCATATTGTCTGCACATAAACCCTGTGAGGCCAGAACTGTGCGCCCCCCCCACCCCAGCCCCCCCGCAGGATGGAGACCTGGCTGTGCCACTGAGGCTGTCTGGGAGGGCCGGGGGCCTGCAAAGCCTCAGGGTGGCCACCAGCACT
>PVIA01011265.1:0-45658 GCA_004024845.1 Tonatia bakeri
CATTTACACAATGGAATACTACATAGCAGAAAGAAAGAAGGAGCTCCTACACTTTGTGACAGCATGGATGGATCTGGAGAGCATCATGCTAAGTGAAATAAACCAGGCAATGAAAGACAAATACCATGTGATCTCACCTTTAACTGGAACCTAATCAACAAAAGGAAAAAGCAAGCAAAATATAACCAAAGACATAGAAATTAGGAACATTTTGACAGTGATGAGGGGGGAGGTGGAAGGGGATAATGTGGGGAAGGGTTTTCAGGAACTACTGTGTCCAGGACACATGGACAAAACCAGGGGGGAGGATGCAAGTAAGGAGGGGCAGGTGGGTTTGGCTGGGGTGAGGGTGGAGTGGTTGGGGGGAAATGCAGACAGCTGTAATTGAACAATAATAAAATAATTTTTAAAAATAATGGAGAGAGAGAGAGAGAGAGAGAGAGGAAAGCAGGCACAAGGGAAATACTGGCAATGAATAAGTACCCGTCATTAAATCTAAAATGTAAATGGATTAAATGCTCCAGTCGTAGGACATAGGAGAGCTGAATGGATAAAGAAGACCTGCATTCATGCTGTCTACAAGAGAGCCAATTAGAACAAAATCTATAGAGGATGAAAGTGAAAGGATGGTAGGACAAAAACAAGCCTCAACAAATTTAAGAAAATTGAAATCATATGAAGCATCTTCTCAGATGAAAATGGCTTGAAACTAAAAATGAACCTCAAGAAAAAATGTCAAAAACATTCAAATACATGGAGATTGAATAACATGTTTTTGAATAATGAATGGGTTGACAATGAGATGAAAGAAGAAATAAAAAACACCTGGAATCAAATGAAAATGAACACACAACAACCCAAAACCTGTATGACAGAGCAAACAAATTCCTGAGCAGGAAATTCATAGCAATATAGGCATACCTAAAGGAAATATGAAAATCTCAAATAAAGAACAAACTCTATATCTACAAGAACTGGAGGAACAAGAAAAAAGCCCAGAGAGAGTAGAAGGAAGGAAATAATCAAGATCAGAGAAAATTAAATGATGTAGAGCCTAAAAAAATAATTCAAAGGATCAATAAATTCAGGAGCTGGTTCTGTGAAAAGGTAAACAAAATTGACAAACCTTTAACCAGATTCATCAAGAAAAAAAGAGAGCGTACTCAAATAAAATCAGAAACAAAAGAGGAGAAATTGCAACAAATACCACAGAAATACAAAGGTTTGTAAGAAATCACTATGATCAACTACATGCCAAGAAATTGCACTACCTGGGCAAAATGAACAAATTTCTAAAAATATACAGCCATCCAAAAGAAACAGAAAGCCTAAATAGACCAATAACAACTAATGAAATCAAAGCAGTAATCTAAAAAACCCTGGCACACAAAAAGCTCAGATTGGATGGCTTCACAGGCCAATTTTACCAAACATTCAAAGAAGAACTAACTCCTATTCTTCTAAAATTATTCCAAAAAATTGAGGAAGTGTCTGACTCCCAAGCTCTTCAATTCAAGACTCCCAAACTCTTTTTATGAAGCCAGTATTATTCTTTTTTTTTTATTAAAGTTCTTGATTTAGATTATCTGTCCTTTATCCTTTTGCAACATTTCTAAATCTTTTATAAGTTATCTATCTTTTTCACATCGGTGATTTTTCTTTTTTTTTAAAGATTTTTTATTTATTTATTTTTAGAGAGGGAAGAGAGAGAGAGAGAGAGAAACATCAATGTGTGGTTGCTGGGGGACATGGCCTGCAACCTAGGCATGTGCCCTGACTGGGAATCGAACCTGTGATGCCTGGTTCGCAGCCCGCACTCAATCCACTGAGCTACACCAGCCAGGGCTGAAGCCAGTATTATTCTAATTCCAAAACGAGGTAAGGACAAAACAATGAAAATTATAGGCCAATGTCTCTGATGAATATAGATAGTAAAATCATCAACAAAGGATTGGCAATTTGGATCCAGCAATACATTAAAAAGATAATAATCATGATCAAATGGGATTCATCCCAGGGATGCAAGGATGATATAATATTTGTAAATCAATAAATGTAATATACCACATAAACAAAATGAAGGACAAAAACCAGATGATCATAGAAAAAGATTCTGAAAAAGTGTTTGATAAAACCCAACACTCATTTATTATAAAAAACATTCAGCAAAGCAGGAATAGATGGAGCATACCTCAACATAATAAAGGCCACATATGAGAAACCTACAGCCAACATCATACTCAATGGACAAAAACTAAAAGCTTTTCCTTTAAGTTTGGGAACAAGACAGGGGTGTCCACTTTTACCGCTCCTATTCAACATAAACTAGAAGTTCTAGCCACAGTAATCAGACAAATAAAAGAAATAAAATGCATCCAAATAAAGAAGGAAGAAGTAAAACTGTCATTATTTGCAGATGACATGATAGTGTACATAGAAAACCCTATAGTCTCCACCAAAAAACTATTAAACTAATAAATTAACCTGGAAAATAGCAGGATATAAAATCAATATTCAGAAATCCAAGGCATTTTTGTACACCAACAATGAAATAACAGAAAGAGAAACTAGGAAAAATATCCCATTTATTATAGCAACAAGAAAAATAAAATATGTAGGAATAAACCTAACCAAGGAGATAAAAGACGTACACTGAAAAAAGTATAGAAAACTGAAGAAAAAAATTAAGGAAGACACAAATAAATGGAAGCATATGCCATATTCATGGATTGGAAGTATTAACATCATTAAAATGTCCCTACTACCCAAAGCAATCTATAGACTTAACACAATCCCTATGAAAATACTAATGGCATATTTCACTGATGTAAAACAAATATTCCAAAAATTTATATGAAACCAAAAAGACCCCTAATAGTCTCAGCAAACTTGAGAAAGAAGAGTAAAGCTGGAGATATCCCAACATCAGATATCAAACTATACTACAAGACCGCTGTAATCAAAACAGCTTGGTACTGGCATAAGAACAGACACATAGATCAATGGAACAGGATAGAATACCCAGAAAGAAACCCAAGAGTTTACAGTCAATTAATGTTTAACAAAGGGGACACAAGCATATAATGGAGTAAAAATAGCTTCTTTAATAAATGGAGTTGGGAGACCTGGACTGGTACATGCAAAAAAAATAAAAAGAAATCACCAGCTTATACCATATACCAGAATAAACTCAAAATGAATAAAAGACTTAAATATGAGTTCTGATACCATTGAAGTCCTAGGGGAAAATAGGCAGTAAAATTTCAGATATCACATGTAGCAATGTTTTTGCCAATATATTTCCTAAGGCAAGGGCAATAAAGGAAAAAAGGGGAAATAAATAAATGGGACTACATTAAACTAAAAAGCTCCTGCACAGCTAAAGAAACCATCATCAAAATGAAAAGAGAACTATCTATGTGGGAAAACCCCTTTGCCAATGGTGCCTTGGACAAGAGTTTGCCCTTCAAAACATATAAAGAACTCAATACAACTCAACACCAGGAAGACAAACAGTCCTATTAAAAAATGGGCAAAGAACCTGAATAGACACTTCTCCAGGAAGGACATACAGATGGGCAGAAGACATATGGAAAGATGCTCAACATCTCTAACCATCAGAGAAATGCAAATTAAAACCACAATGAGATATCACCTCATACCTGCCAGAATGGCTATCACTAATAAATCAATAAACAACAAGTGCCGGCAAGGATGCAGAGAAAAGGGAACCCTAGTGCGCTATTGGTGGGAATTCATACTGGTGTGGCCACTGTGGAAAACAGTATGGGATTTCCTCAAACAAACAAACAAACAAACAAAACTAAACTAAAAATGGAACTGCTATTTGACCCAGAAGTTCCACTGCTGGGAATATAACCTAAGAATGTCAAATCACCAATTCAAAAGAATGTATGCACCTCTATGTTCATAGCAATGTTATTTATAATAGTCAAGTTCTAGAAATAGCCTAAGTGTCCATCAGTGGATGAATGGATCAAAAAACTGTGATATATTATATAATGGAATACTACAGAGCAGAAAGAAAGAAGGAACTCTTACATTTTGCAACAGAATGAATGGAACTGGAGAATATTATGCTAAGTGAAATAAGCCAAAGACAAATACCATATGATCTCAGTTATGAGAAACCTAATGAACAGAATACACTAGCGAGCAAAATAGAACCAGATAAATGGAAACAAGGAGCAGACTGGCAACATCCAGAGATGAAGGGGGAGGTTGTTAATAGTAGAAAGAAGTGAAAGGGACTAGACAAAGAGTATGTATGAATGACCCATGGACATGAACAACAGTGTGAGTACATCTGTGAGACTGGGTGGTGGAATAGGGAGAGGAGGGCAAAGGTGGAAAAATTGGAACAACTGTAATAGAATAACAGTTAAAAATATGAATTCAAGTTTCTTTGACTACAAGCTTATATGTTCACCCTTCTACTAAGAATTCACATGATCGATTTACATTGATAAAGCTAATGACAAGATCTACCAATGACTAAAGGTGCGACCCAGCTCTTAATCTCAGGACATAGATCTGAACCTCAGGCCCCATCTGAAGTAATTGTCTGTGCTGAAAAATGTGATCCTCCTGAGTGCGTGTGGCACCATGCTGCTAATTCCTGTGGAAACATGTACCATTACCAACTATAAAATTTTAATAGAAGGTCTAATAGTTTCAAGAGATCCACACTAACAAAGGACTTCCAAAAAGGGCAGTAATACTCAGGGCAACATGTCAACTATGAAATGTATCAAATTCTACAAGTAATGTGACAGTGGAGATCAGTTTGAATAGTCTTAAATGTCTGAAAACACCAGAGGAGAAAATATCTAGGAAAAATATCAATTCACAGGAAAAGGGGGAAAATATTTGAAATAAGAAAAACTTTTCAGTTTGTATTTTGCTTTTCTTTTATTCACCAAAATGTCATGAAAGCAGGTAATGTGTCATATGGAATTGTTTCTAAAAAGCAGGGAGATGACTACATTCATAAGAGCCAGTGGAAGACTGTGACTTGTTCACAGCACAAGCCAATTAGACTCTTTTAAGCCACAAGAGATCAAGTAATCAAAATATGAATCAAAGAGCACAGGCTCAAAGACAAAACCCTTTCTTAACTGCCAGGAAATCTATTGGACTTATTATGACCTCCTTCAAGTGTCTTGTTCAATGAACCAGGGCACAGATAGTGGGGGACCTGCCCGGTAAATGAAAATACTCAGCTAGACTTCAAATACTTTTCACAGAAAAACAGGACTCCGAGGAAGTCTTCTTGTGTCTTCAACTTAGCTTTATATGTCCACTATGCATTATTCATGGAGGTAAGTTCCAGTGGGTACTGTAGGAGCCAGGGCCATCCTTGGAATGATTGCTGTCAGCCAACAACATTTGAAGAGCATTCGGCTGAGCCCTAAAATCCAGTGAAGCCTCAGACTCCACGTTAAACATGTCAAGAAGTCATTCGTAGATCAGTTGGGTCTTTAGCAGTCTTAATGACTTAATTAACATTCAATCAGTTGTGTCTGATTTCATTCACATTGGTAAATTGTTCTGACAAAAGCTATCCTGGTAAGGACTCAGTTAACTATGGAAGGTCAAAGGAACACTTGATGGTCTGGGTCTGTGTTAATTGTGCCAGTCTGACAGACAGCACAGTTGGATTAAAATACAGCAGGGCGGTCAGGGAGCACTCTTGAGGTTTTAGCATAGAGTGGATACCCTCCGGCAGTATCCATCTTGGCTGTGGATGCTCGTCGAAACATGAGAAAAATCATACACAGAGACAAACCAGGTCCTGTGGGGGAATGGGCGGCATGGCAACTTTCTCTAGTGGAAATCACCCCACCCCCCTGCACCAGCAGGGTTTTATTCTTGAATACCAATACAGTTTGCAAATTACAAGTAGTTAGCTTTGAAAGGCGCTGGCAGATTTCCTGCTGGGATCCTAAGCCAGAGATTTTGGGGTTTTATCATTTAAAAAGACTACAGGACTTAAAGCTTTGTTTACTGCCCATGACTTCATATTCTAATTAAAGAGCATCCTTCAGCAAGCAAATCTCACAGGGTCTTTCATATTCTATGTCCCAGGCCTGATTTCCCTGGGGGTCTGCCAGTTCTGGTCTGGGCTGCACCCTTTAGCTATTTGCTGTTTTCCCATAGGCTTGAGCCTAGCAGTCTGGAGACAAAGGCATTCAGGAGACTTGGATTTCTCACATCTAAGAACAAAGACTCAGGCTTTGACATAGGGGTTGATGTCGATCACCCCTTCATTTCCACAGCCCTGTAAGTCTCTTCCCAGAGGCCTTTTCGTGATCATGCCTATCTTAGGTTCATTGTCTTTCCGAGAGAATTGTTACCCGTCATTGGCTAACTCATCAAGCATTAAAGGCCAGGCACAGAACAGGCAGCGTTCATGCCAGGGAAATAAGTTTTTGCCTCCTTAGTGGCTCTGGAGGTCTCTCACTCAGCCTAAGTCACAGGGGGTTACATCTTCCTGAGACCAGGCAGGGTGGTTCCCAACATTAGCAAGAGCCAGAAGTTGGGGACAGAGACAAATCTGGATTTGAATTTGGTGTCTGCCTATTTCCAGCTCGGTAACCTTGAGCTGACAGGTTACTTAATCTTTATGAATTTCAGTTTTCTCATCTGCTCAATAAGTATGAAATCAATATTTTATCTTGCATTTCCTGTGAACATTAAATAGAAAAATGGTTGAAACCATGATGCACAGAGTAGATGAAGAGTAGAATGTAGCAATTTAGAATTATTTTAATTAGTGGAGATGATCACAAAGATTTTTGTTATGATCTAACTTCTCTGAACTTTAGTTTTCTAAACTCTTATTTAGAGTAATACTAGTACCTTTCTCATAGTGCTATTGTGATTAAATGCAAAATACTTAGCTCAGTGGTGGACACATTGTAAGTGCTCAAAAATGTTAGTTACTACTTTATAGTTGTTATGAAAAAAGTCCTTTTTGGGTAGCTAGATAAAAATCACATGGCATATTGAAGGTAAATCATATTTGTATGCTAGGTTACCTGGGAGTTAATGGAAAAAAATGTCTTAGGACTAAAAGCAACTTAATTTCTAGTCTTTTTATTAGGATTAAGTTGGTGAAGCTACTTAACATAGCCAAATCTCAGTGTGGCAGACACTATTAGTGACACATATAACCCCTGAATTCACCCTTGCATTCATGCCACACTGAGGACTTCTGACTTCCAGTATCTGCTCCATTGTCTGAAGCTATGTCTGCTACACAGCTTCAGGAAGCTTCTTTGTCAGCTACAACCACCTGGCCCACACACAGAGAGGTCTGAACCATTACTTCCCCAAAGCTGCCATTCAGAGACTGAACGGTGTTCATGAATAATACTGTAGGTCCTTTGCCCTTGTTGGGGCTAACTGTGAGTGGTATGTGTTTTGCTCTGTGTCAGGTTCTCCATGGTTTTGAGGGAGTCCACAGTTGTAGCCTTGTCCATAACACAAAATTTATTGGCTCACTTCTCTTCCTTGGTTCACATCCCCAGCCCCCTACTGGTACTCAAATTCTTGTCTCAGGGTCTACTTTTGAAGGAACTCAGTTTCAAAGGTGGACAATGGCATCTACCTTTTCATTGGGGTGTTGAGTGGATTGAATGAAGCTGTAGGTATTATATATTACCTTTGGACCCCAAAATATATTCTTACATATTTGTTCTGCTTATTTGTCTATTGTTTGAGTTTTTTAATCTGGAGGGTAAACTGCCAGATGTCAGGAGCTGTATTTTGCTCATCTAGAAGTTTGACTTATAAAAACTCAGGTTTATATCTTATTATTCAATAGCCAACTAATATTTGTAGAGGGTTGTAAAGTTCATCAGCCCCCCCACACATGACCAGGTCAGTGCATGATATACCCTATGAGGTGGAATTTCTGTATCTCCATTTTACAGCTGAAGTGATAATAATAATGCTCTATGATCACTGGAGTGGGTGATTTTGATATTCTTGTTCCTTTCCTTTGGCCAGCCTCTGATTGCAGACACAGCTGTGAAGGATCATTCCTGCTCATGTTGGTGGTGACACCTTCCTGTATGTGCTTGCTTTCCAGGGCTCTCCTTTATCCTTCCTCAGGCTACTGCCCCCAGGAATGGGGGAGGGGAGGACAGTGATAGCACTCATGCCTCTTACCCCATCCCACTGCCTAATAGTTGTTCAGGCTCAAGGCTTATTGCTCTGAAATCACAGGAATCTGCTCAGTTGGCAGAGAGGTACTATCTGCAAATGTGGAAAGTTACGACCCCTGTGGGCAAATGTCAGTCAACATGGACTGGGGGTTGGTAGAAAAATACTTCAGCTCCTGCCCCTTGATGGAAAATTAGTGGAGCATTGTGAATATTACTCAGATCCTGATGGAACTGAGCTTCTACAGCCTTTACTAGCAACATCTCTGATGCAAGCTTTTATCAGCTTTTCCTTCTATGTTTCACTCTCCCCCTCCCTCACTCCTGCCTCCTGAATCATCTTCTAATTCCAATTCAGACAGTGCCTACTGTGTGCCAGAAGCTGTTCTCATGCCTTTACCTGGCTTACTTTTCCATCCTGATATCAATACTACCATGTAGATATTGCTTTTGTCTGTATTGTAGAGATGGGGCAACTAAGTGAGTGAGAAGTTTAGAATCTTGCCCAAGTCATTAATCAACCTGCCCTGTCTCCCAGTGACTGAGGATGCTCCTAGGTGTCAACTCCCCTGTATTTCCAGTCTGCATTTGTTTTCAGGCTGTGGTTTCAGGAAAGTCCTGGGGCTTTGGTAAAGGAGTTAAAGAAGAAAAAGGAGAGTTTAGTAAATGGCAACGCAGGGATTCTAGCCTAGATGGTCAGATCTCAGAACCACCCTTCTTGCTTAGGTGCTTTACCTCCTCCAGAGGACAAAGGCTCAGGAAGGTGAAGTTACACCTGCAGTATATGGCTAGTGAGCAGAGAAGTTGCTATTCCAAAGTAGGTCTCCTGGACACAAAGAACCAAATTAGGTTTCCTGGATGTTCCTCTTATTCTTAAAAGATCAGATCTGCTACTTTTTTCTTAAAACCAGAAGGAATAAAGCCAGCTTAGCGAAGTCCCAGTTAAGTTACAACAGCATGTGAATCCACTGACTGTGGAAGCATGTCTCTATCTCCATTAAGGCAGGTGAGGCTTTCCATTTATGAGAGCACCAGTATTCTTTGGAACTGCTGAGGCTGGCAAAAGGAAATATTGGTTATGAGGGATTTTCTGCTTTGAAGGTTTTTGTGAGAGTATAAGAAGCAGAGGCCACTATGCTCCTGGACAGTGCTGAAGGAAGCAGTCAAATCCAGACACTGTCCCAGGAAATGAGGGGGTGGGAGAGAACTCAGGCCAGTTCCCCTCCTCCCATTCCCAAACCACCCCCCAAAAGATACTAGCAGTCAAGGCTTCTTTTCTTTCCCCAGAATGTGTTTTATTCCTGCCCCTTTTCAACTCATTCTCTACCCTGTAGCCACTGAAATCTTTTCAGAATGCATCATGTCCCTCCTCTGCTTAAAGTCCTTCAATACTCTTCCTTAGCATCTTTAGGAAAAAGACAGAGTTCTGGATCATGGCCTCCAAACAGTTTCACTTGTGCACTGATCAGCAGCCACTCCTCTCACAAAGCCCCCCTTATTTATTATCCACTGGCAACCCTTCATATCCATCCTGCTTCCAAGCATCTGAGAGCTTTGCAAGACCGCTATCTCCCTGGGATATTTTCCCTCCCACCCTGTCCTTGTGAAACTTTGTGCTGTCTTTAGGCCTGAAGTTCCCTGACTTCTCTTTGATTAGCTCAGGTCCCTCTGATAAAAGTTCTCAGGGAATTCTGTGCCTCTCATTGTTGCACAAAGCACAATTGGGACACAATTATTTTAATGTCTGTCTCTTCAAATAAAATGCAAACAGTTTCTCAAGGTAGGGCATATTTCTTCTTTTGCTCCTATCCCCATTGCACAGCAATGAGTATATAGAAGGCTCTAGAGTGAATGAATGAACACTCCTGTACTCATGAAACAAGGACAGGGTAGGAGATCAGAAACACTGTGCATTTACCCCTTGTTCTTTCATTGTTGAAGCTAAATCAGGTTCTATGATTGTGAGTTTCCATTATCCAGCCAGCACACTGTATGCAATAACTTTATTAAGATCAAAAATATATCACAATACAGATTTATCCAACAGAATCCAGGAACTGGTTACAAATGTCAAGACTGTTTTGTGTTAAAATGCTTGCAACATCACAGGTCACACAATGAGCTATACATTGATACCAACTTTTATCTAGAAGTACAGATGCTCAGCTTTTCCCCACATTTGGGCCCTGGTGTTTCAATTGAGTTAAAACAAAGAGGTAAAGATTGGCATTTTCTTGATAATGCATATATTACCAGCCATTATTGTAGGCAATAACTTTATTAAGGTAAAAAAAATTCACAATACAGATTTATCCAACAGGATCCAGAACCTGATTACAGATATCAAGATGGTATTGTGTTAAAATTCTTCCAACATCACAGATCACACAATGAATTTATACATTGGTACCAATGTTTATCTAAAAGTACAGATGCTCAGCCTTTCCTCACTGTTAGGCCCTGGTGTTTCAATTGAGTTAAAACAAAGAGGTGAAGATTGGCATTTTCTTGATAATGTATACATTCTGGGGCGGGGTATTTTATGAAAACCCTTTTTTGGATATGGAGTGGCTCATGGAAGTAAGTTTTAATTTATGGATAATGTTCAAATTAGAATTGGTAATTAGTAAGTTGAGCTAAGACTTGAGAATGTTTTATAATTGAAGAACATATTAACTTTATAAATAAATAGAATTTAAAAGTTTAGCTGGTAGTCTAGGTTCTTCAGATTATTCTTTAAAAATTAATGTCAGGACAATAGCTTCTTGACTATGGTGTCTGGTATCTGCATCACTATTATTCTAAGAAAACAGTACTCCATAAACACAAATAGTTATTGGGCCTATTGTTCTTGGCCCACAGGATAAGATCCATAAAATACCATAGGAAGTTATAAGAATGTAAATATTTAGCTAAGTAAATAGAATAAATACTGAACAATTATAATATAGTAACACTGAATATCTACTAATAGGGAAAAAAGAACCCCTAACCTTAATTACAATGCATTCAGAACTGGTGAAGCCAGAGAGACAAATTTGCAAGTTACAAAGTATGAATACATTTTTTAAATGACCATTTAACAAATTTCTGGTGCATACTGGAAAATTTTCATAAATACCATTGGAATGTTCATTTTGTGAAAAATGCCTATTCATGCACTAAATTATATAAGCATTGTTTCATAAAATAAAAAAAAAACACAGAGTAACTGTCTAAAACAAATAGAGACTCACAATCCTATAGTCTGCAACTAAAAAAATACATGCACATTGTGATGCACCAAATCGTCTTATAGAAATATTAAAATGTCTTTTGCATCAAAATGCATAGGAAACCTCACTGCTATTTAACTGACTTTATGCATATTACATACTAGAGAACTTAAGCTACAAAATGTTTCAACTATTTCAATGCACATATGAAACACCATGAAAGTACTTGTGTTTATAGCAAGGTATGATATACAATTAGCCACCTATAATGAATAATATACCTCCTTATGGCATTTCATCTTTAAGTATCATTTATCATGACACAGGCTTCTCTGCCTTAATGAGGATTACAGATCTCTAATTTATATTCAACACTCTCTGCATTAATAAGTTACTGAAACCTAAAAAATCTTCTGCCACTGGGAGATGGTGAGGCTCTCTCTAGAAGAATGCAATTCCTACCCTTTTAAATTGGATTGGTAAAGGAGGCAGGGCCACTGGACTGTTGGCTGAACTCATCAGAAGATGGCCCCAAACTTGCCTGCTGGCTGTATCTAGCACCGGACCCATAGCTGTCTTGATTGTACCTGCCTTGGTTATAGGTGCTTGAATGTTTCTCCATTGGGTCTGGAAGATATCTCTGTCCTGAGGAATGCCAACCAGTCTCCTTGAAAACAAACCAGATGTTTCCAGCCCAGAGAATAAAGTTCAAGAATCCAAACACCTAAAGGAGAACCAAAGCAAATGAGTTGATACAATGGAAAGAAACCCAAGGGAAAAATCTCAATTTCAGAAAAATCCTTCACAATACAAAAAGTCACTATTCCTTTCAATGTTGAGGATATCTGAGTGTTGAGTTCTTACTACATGTTAGGCACTGCACAAAGGGGCTTATTTGTATCAGCTCAGCTTCTCTAAGAAGGTCCTATTATTATACTCATAGTAAAGATGTGAAAACTGAGGTTAAGCAAGGTTAAGAATTTTGTTCAAGGTCACATGACTTGGTAAGTAGTAGATCTCAGATTCAAACCCTTGTTCTGTCTGACCCATAGCCTGAGTATTCCTCTTGGTGTGTAAGATATCTCCAAGGAGTAGAGGGTTATTTTCATTTTAATGATGGCACATTAATTTATAAAGTTGCCTTTGCTTTATGCCTAGAGATACTACTTTTCCATTTATTGTAATGATAGAAAGAAAATTAAACCACTTAAAAAAAGTCTGGAATAAACTGCATACAGGGGTATGCTGATAAGCATATGCATGATTGTGTCCAGAGAGGCTGCCTCCTCTAAATAATTGTTCTTTCTGTGCCTCTCACATTCAGAAGAGAAATACTGAAACCAGACCAGGAATAAAGTGCAGGTTTCAGAGAGGCCTAAAGTGTTTTCTCTGGAGCTGGGGGTAAGACTTTCCTATGGAAATTCCTTTTATTCTCTGCAAGTGTGTCATGGGGCAAGTCAGAGGACCAGGTGTTAAGTGTTGAATGGAAGCAGAAGTGTTCCTTGCTTTGAGGCCCAGACAAAACAATAGTTTTGCCACCTTTCCCAAGGCAGACTGGTTGACCTGGGAATTAACCACAGGCACTCAGTTTCGATGATACCTGTTGGAGATGGCTAACAAAATAGTATGGTAAAAAGCTGTATTATATTAAAGTACATTTAGTAACAACTCCAGCACAACACTGACCAATCAAAGTGAACTTGAGCCAAAGCTCTGGAGTAGGGTGCTGGAAGTCCCACTGGGTCAAAATATATCCTTTGGTTACTTAATATTGAGGTGGTCAAAAATGCCCTGGGGGTGAGATTGGGGAGCTAATATGGTCAAGATGAGAGTGCCATGGCTAGTGTGGCTCAGTAGATTGTGTGCTGGCCTGGGAACCAAAGGGTCACTGTTTCAATTCCCAGTCAGGGCACATGCCTGCATTGTGGTCCAGGTCCCCAGTTGGGGGCATGTGAGGGGCAACCACACATTGATGTTTCTCTCCCTCTCTTTCTTTCTCCCTTCTCTTCTATCTAAAAATAAATAAATAAAATCTTAAAAACAAAGATGAGTGGCTTTGGGGACTTGCTTGCAGCAGGAACTACTTACCAAAATATTTCAATATCTTAACTGTAAGATATGGGCTGTAAGGATCAGGCTAACTAGATTATCAGCCTTGGAGTCATCCCCATAGGCTTTGGAATCACAGTGGCCTGGGCTCGGCAATTTCTTGCTCTGTGTCCTTAGACAAGGCAGTTTGCCTCTGAATCACAGCATTTTTCCCTCATATGAAAAGAAAACAATTATTCCTTCCTTGGGGGAAGGATGCGCATAAAGCAGCTAGACAGTGTTAGGCACATTAGTAAATGCTTACTAATTGATAAGTTATGCTCTGAATTGCTTTCTAAAACATTCCTGTGCATTATTTTCAGTTGACTCTTTTTGTGCAGCATAAATTGAAGTAGGGCTTTGACAGTGAGGCCATATTCTTCAAGACATCAATAACTAAAATTTACTATCTAGGACCCTAATTGATCTTATTGAAGACCAGCTATCCAGACCTCCCTCCCTCCCTTCACTCTTTCTTTCCTTCTATTCGATCCCCTTTCTTTCCTTTAACATGAACTGACATGTATTTAATATTACTTTGCGCTGTGGTTTAGGCTTCTTGCTGAAGAAGATACAAAATATAAGTAAGGCACTTGTACTAGTATAATAGTTGCGTCATCAAAATGAATTGGGTAATCCCTGACCAAGTGTAATTTACATATAGGGCCTTTTAACTATGGGTATAATATCTAGGATATTTTCCACCACATGGGATATCTTGATTAAACTGTACCTCTGTAAGTATATGTCAATATTATATATGAGTAGAAAAAATTATCAAGGAATCTTTTCAGATATGAAGGGATAGTTCTGCTGGGGGTTGTAATTTTATGTTTTCTATTCCTTGATCTCTTTCCCCCCGATGCTACTTGGTTTCTTAAAAAGGGAAGCTGAAGAAGAACCTGGAAATCAAGGAAATGCAACTTAAGTGAAGAATATAAACAAGGCATTCCCATGTGCATATTTAAGGAAGAGTAATGTCTTACTCTACTTTTATCACAGAGATATCAAATCTCCTGGCTGGCACATTTTAGAGGTACACAGACCCTGGAATATTTTCTTGCCATTTTGTTGCAACTGAAATCAAAGTAAGGATTTTGATTCAGTCTCAGATGTGAGGACAACAGAAAGAGAGACTCCACATAGCATGAGAAAGGAGGGGAGGCTGGAATCTAGATGATCAAAAAGACGTGTCCAGATCACCTACTATGAAACCAGAGAAGCAGGAGTGGAAATTATGGATAGAAGGGCAGTGAACCTTTGAAAGAAAAATTGAGAAAGTAAAAACATTCTTTTTTCCCCTTGTGTGGCCCTAATACGACATGAAATTTAAATAAATAAATGCATTTTTTTGTAGCAGCTTTCCTTGGAGATTTATTGAACATCTGCCATATCCTGGGCATTGTACTAAGCTACGTACTTATGTATTATTACATCAAATCCTTTCAACAGTCCTGTGAGGTCTCTTTTATACTATCCCCATTTTACAGATGATGAGAAACTATAGAATTTATAGGTGATGAAACTAAGTTTAGAAAACTTAATTACTTGTCTAAGAGCAGTCCCTTATTGAGCAATGGAGCACGAATTCAAACCCTAAGCAGATCAGCTGCAGAGCAGAGCCCTTCACAACTATGAGTGGCAATAACAATAGGAGAACTTGGCTCTAGTCTGGCACTGCTGTAAGTATCTGAGAAACCTTATGCTAATCCCTTTACCTCAGCTCCCTACATCTGAAATGCCTGATTGATTTGCCTACCTATTAGTGTTATTGTGAAATTATAGATACCAAAGTGCTTTGAAGAAAGTAAATTGTTACCCAGGCAGAAAATATAATAGTTATTGCTTGAACCATTAACTTGTAGAAGTTATCTCTTATGGTGTGTCTCCTTCTCCAAAACCTACACTTGTCCAAGAGGGGGAGTTCTGTGATCCATGTGTTCATTATACCTTTCCTGTGATTCCTGAGACGTAACTGATGAGACCAGGGTACACACCTGGCCCAAGATGGACTAATAACATTCTGCCATAAACCTGGGATTGGACCTGAGTGATTTTTGTTCTGTCCAAGATATTTCTTTAAAAAGAAATATAAACTCAGAAACTGTAGGGTGGCTATCTTCTCTTGTATGAGCAGAAAAAAGAGAAAAACAAATCCATCTGATAAGAGGAATAATGTAGCAGACATGCAGACAGAATCAGAGATGAAGGAGGGAGGATGAGAACTGTCCAGTTTCCTGATAGCCTTCCAGGGTCCTGGCCCTGGGTTTTGCCCTTTACTTCAGTGTAAAGATACATTTTTAGTGTTTTTTTTAAATTATTTGCACTTTTTGTTAAAAACTAGCTGAATATGATTTGAAGCCAAATGAGTTTATAATAAAAAATATTGTGTTTTAGCACATTAAATATTTTTCCTCTGCCATTGGTAATAAAAATTTGATTTTCCTCCAGAGCCACATTGTGGTCAAGTGACTTGAGTTTTCTCCTGGAACTCTGCATTTTGAGCAGAATTATGCAAGGTAACATACAACTTGCCATTAATAGCATCTTGATGACACCATTTTAAAGTATCTGATATATAGGACCTTGGTCCTGCTTTAGACCCTGCTTTTCGTAGGGCCTATTTCTTCAGGTCTCATCAGTTTTCTGAGAGATTTGATTTTTCTTTTCCTGATGAAGTTAGAGTGAGTTTTGGTTACTTACAACTAAGCATTCTAATGCATACAGATGTTGGTTCTAGAAGTGGGGGTGCAAAGAGACTTTAGGGACATGGGTTTTGTCTTGCATTAGCCAGGTCGAGCTGAGTTTTCCTGTCACTAGGAACCTTAACTGATATGGACCCACAACTGTAACAGAATGAGTCCTGCCCTTTTCTACCCCATATTTTTTGGTTTCCATCCATCCTTAACTTTGGTTTTAAGAAATATGTCACATTATGTCTCATTTAAAATTCATATCTCTTGCCCTGGCTGGCATAGCTCAGTGGATTGAGCGCGGGCTGTGAACCAAAGCATCGCAGGTTTGATTCCCAGTCAGGGCACATGCCTGGGTTGCAGGCCACAGCCCCCAGTAACCGCACATTGATGTTTCTCTCTCTCTCCTTCTCTCTCCCTTCCCTCTCTAAAAATAAATAAATAAAATCTTAAAAAAAATTCATATCTCTTAATCTAAAACTTCTTAGAGACACCAGAAGGGAAATTAAATGGACTATGCAGGCTCTCATAACTTATATAGAAGATTATTCCTTAAACTAAAAAATATATCAAATGATTTTAGCTTTATTCTCTGAGATTTTGAGATCATAGTTACATTAACTTTTATCAAGTACTGCCTTTGAACAAACTGTAAAAGCAGTGGAATATATTTTAATGTACACCTAAAGTAGTCACCTATAGGTGTGACCAACAAGGCATAAGAATGACTGTGAGACACTAATATATAGTCTATTTCCATGTTCAGTATTTTACACAGGCAAGATTCACAGTCAAATCATCAGGAACCCTCTTTCCTTTCTTATAAACCTTTTCAGATTAAATTTCAGAAAGCTGTAGAAACATAAGTTAACCTTGAAACAAAGATAATTATTTTCAGGGGTTGCTGAAGAATGTTGTTCCTTCAGCAAACATTGCTGAGTCATTTATTCTTTGATAACTGCTGCTTTTTTTGTTTGTTTGTTTTTGTTTTGCTGCCATTATAGCTTCTGTCTTTCTCAGACATGGTTTCTTTTTTTGGAATAACATGAGTTCTTATGCTCATAAAATAGCAACAAATTTAGCAACTCTGCTGTCTGTCAGATTTTCTGTCTTCCCAAAAGACTTGATCCACTTGATAACATTTGACTTTGTTTAGCTTTTATAGTTTAGCTTTTCTGACATTATCAAGCAACTAAACTGGGATCATGGAGAAGACAAAAAATGACCATATCAATTACAACTGCTTTCTTATATGATGTATTTCTTTTTGCATCCTACTAGGTCTGTGTATTTTTTCTCAGACAATCAATTGGATATATTCTAACTATGTGTGGTTTGAACAATGTTTTCTTCCCAGGAAACCTGTATGCCATCAAATATTCATTTTTAACTTCTGGCAAGCTTCAACCTTAAAATCAGATTTTATATCTGTTTCCTGCTTAGAATTTTAACTTGACTGTTATCCAAGCAACAGTTGTTAATACATGCTGAGTTTTTACTAAGAACTTTGTAATTGGCAGCATTCAAGTCTATGGGTTCTGACAATAGAAACTTCAAGACCAAAGAACAATCCTGCATATGGAGTGAAATATCACCTGTTAGATTGGCCTAATTTTAGAAGTCACCATTTCCAAGGTGACTTTTGAGATGTTTTATTCACTTGACTGGCAAACGAAGATTTGGGAGGTAAAGCATAGGTGAAAACGTACCACAGAAGTGTTTAAGCTGGACATTACAGGGCTGTGGACAGCCATGCATTTGTTGGACGACTGTTTACAAGCTGATATCAGTGACAATACTTCCTTGGGATCAGTTGCGACCTTGACATCAGACAGTCCTTTCGCCCAAGCTGATGAACCAACCAACCACAAGAATGAGAAGACTACAGTGACGATGAAGTCCTATAGAAACAAACAGAAAGATAAAACAGTGAAAGAAATGTGAATCCTAGACACAAATCATTTAGTTTATACAACTACTTGCCAACTGGAAAATTCTAAGAGCACACAGTATTGAAACCAGGGAAAAGGTGAAAAACAAATAAAAGCAACTTTTGTGATAATATATTTATATAAAATAAACAGTAATATTTATTAAATGCTTACTGTATCCCAGGAATGATGTTAAGTACTTATAACCCTCATATAATTGTTGTAAGACACCTGTAAAGAAGTGAGAATCATTATCCCATTGCACATGGCAAAGCTCTGGTAGAATGGTTGAACAGTTTGTCTGTAATGGTGTCAGGATACAGACCCCCAACTCCTGAGCCTATGTTCTCAATCACCATGTTATGATTATTTCAAATATTTGGAGGAGCTTGCTGATTGGTGAAGACTCCTGGATGGTAATACACATTCATTCATTTATTTGTTCATTTATTCAACAAACCTATGCATTATTTATAGCATACTTGGGACTGTGCTAAGTAGGAAACAATGGCTATAATGTTTTGAGCACTTTATTATTGGTGAAAAGTCTTATATGAAATTATCCATGAAAATATCATGTTAAATAGTATTTTAAAGATGAGAAAACTGAGGCCCAGAGATATCAGTTTACACATGGAAAGTGGCAGAGCCAGAATTTAGATCCAGACCTGTCTGACTTAGAAAACCATTTGATATGAGTTCAGGGAAAGAACCTTCTTTATTCACATCAAGCAAAATTGCTATGGTGTAAGGGGATGAATATTTTAGAGAAACATCTATAAGTTTCTCATGATGGGGGTCACTACTTCTCATATCCTCCCTCATGACTCAGAGGTGGCAGAGTGTGGGAGTCACTGTCCAAGACTTAAGCAGGCCATGTTTTAACATAGGATTTTTCAGATTTGCTCTATTTGTGTTTGATTAGTTTAAAAATGTTCCATCTTGCTTACCTAGAATATTAAAAGCAGTGACCTGGAAAAGATAATAGGAAATACACCAACAGAAACAGACTTCCTTTTTTATTCTAAATGCTAAGCCCCTGAAGAAAAATCGTATG
This sequence comes from Tonatia bakeri, assembly GCA_004024845.1. Classification (NCBI taxonomy): domain Eukaryota; kingdom Metazoa; phylum Chordata; class Mammalia; order Chiroptera; family Phyllostomidae; genus Tonatia; species Tonatia bakeri. The sequence continues at coordinate 19,174 of PVIA01011265.1, forward strand.
AGTTTCTTTCCCACTTAACCTGCCATATCTAACCTGCTGTGGTTTGCCTTTGCTCATGTTGTGACCAAATGACTTTTCATCAAGACCCCATGATCTAGACTGAGGGAACTCATACTCTAAAGATACTACTGTGAATGATAATTGTTAGGAATGACTTTTGTGAAGAATATCCTAAAAAGTCCACTACTAAGAGTTGCCAAATCTTCTGAGCAGCTGGTTTCTTCATCCACCGTCTGTTGCAAATGACGTCATTCACCAGTTGACCTTTTCATGTTGGCTGTAGAAAATTTGTGGCTCACTCATAGGGTTTTTATTGCATGAGTATTCTAACCCTCTTCCTTACTTTGTTTTGTATAGTCATCCTTCTTTTCCCTTGTTCTTCCCTTCTAATTTTTAATTAATTCTATCTTGAGTTTCATATATCCTTGTGAACCATCTTAAGTTGTTTCTGGAATAAGATGGAGGTATAAACAAACAAGCAAACACATACAAAACTAAAGCTGGTCCGACATCAATGAGAACATCTGGAATAAAGAGACTCAGATATTTGAGTTTGATATTTGAGTTAGAGATTGGAGAAATGGCTACAAATAAATAAAAGCCAGGTTGACTGTGGCAAATACAACATTCTGTTAATGTTCAGTCTAATACCTATTTAATCATTCATTTAAACAGTAATTTTTGAGTACTATGCCAAGTATTGAGTAAGCTCTTATGGGGAATTTAAACACGCAAATTATAGACTCTGCTTTCTTGATACTAAATATTGGTAGGCGGCCACAGATACCATATAATCAAACTATGAGACAGTAGCTGTCTTTATACTCAAAATCAGAAATAGACTCGTTAAAAAGCCATTAGGAGGGGAAAACTTTAAGAAAAAAGTCATGTGAAAACCTGTCAATTGGAAATTGGAGAAAATAGTATCAAAACTTTTAGTCTTATTTGGTAAAATAATAATTTATTGAGGACATATATTCAGACTGTCAGTCTAAGTCTGTATGTATTAACTCAATCCTGACAACAACACTGTGAAATACATGCTAATCCTGTCCTCATTTTACAGTTGAGGAAACTGAATCAAGAAGAGGTTAAATAAAATTGTTCAGAATCATGAGTTAGTAAGTGAGGGAATCAGGACTGTAAACCTGGCTGTCTGTTTCCAGGACTTGTGAGCTTGACTATTCTCTACTGTCTCTCATGTCTGCTGTAAGGAATTTTGATCTTCTTATTTAAATCAAATACACCAAAAAAGGTAAAAAATTAAAGTTGTGGTCCTTCTTAATTTAAATATGACAAAATAATAACAAATCATTTTTCATAAATAAACCTCATGATTGAAGTCAAGAAACTATGTGTTTGGAGTAAATATGTTATCTTGGGGTGCTAATTCAACCTTTTAGCCCTTAGTACCATTTTGTAAAGAAAGATCAGCATATCATACCAAGGTAACTCTCATGTGAGCTAAAAGTTCAACTTGCTCTCAGGGAGACCTGGGGTTGAATCCTGACTTTGCTACTTACTAACCGTGTATCCTTAGGCAGTTTGCTTGGCTACTTGGAGCCTCAGGTTAGCTCTCTGTAGATTGGGATAATAACAGTGTTTCTCTCAGAGGGTGGTTGTGAGGAGTGACAGTATGTTTGTTTGCCTCTTTCTTCTAATTAGCTGTCAGCTCCATGAGGACAGGGACTCTGTCCACCTTGGTTATTGCTGGGTCTTGGCAGAATAGGAGCCATTAACATTTGTTGAGTGAGAAAATAAATGAAAGAAAATGGTCCCAATTTTGTTAACACATTTTTATGTAGATTGTAAGTTGTATAAGAGTTTACCAACTGGTATTGGTAGGATTAGAGAATTTTTTTGTGTGTGTGTGGACTGGTAATATTTTTTATTATTGTTCAAATATAGTTGTCTCCATTTTCTCCCCTCCACTCCCTCGAACCCCAGCCATCCCCACCTCTCACCCTCGATCCTACCCACTTTGGATTTGTCCATGTGTGCTTTATACATGTTCCTGACAACTTTTCCCTCTTCCCCCCATTATCCCCTGCCACCTCCCCCTGGTTACCCTAAGAATCCTGAAACACCAACTCAAAAGAACTTATGCACCCCAATATTCATAGCAGCACACTTTACAATAGCCAAGTGCTGGAAGCAACCTAAGTGCCCATCAGTAAATGAGTGGATCAAAAAAACTATGGTACATTTACACAATGGAATTCTATGTGGCAGAAAGAAAGAAGGAGCTCCTACCATTTATGACAGTGTGGATGGAACTGGAGAGCATTATGCTAATTGAAATAAGCCAGGCAGTGAAAGACAAATACTGTATGATCTCACCTATATGTGGAAACTAATTGATAAAACAAACAAGCAAGCAAAATATAACCAGTGATGACTTTTATTTTGTTTTATATAGTCTTGTGTAAAGATTTTATTTATTTATTTATTTTAGAGAGAGGGAAAGGGAAAGAGAAAGAGGGAGAGAAACATCAATGTGTGGTTGCCTCTCACGCACCTCCTACTGGGGACCAGACCCTGAACACAGGCATGTACCCTGACTGGGAATTAAACCAGCAACTCTTTGGTTTACAAGCATGTACTTAATTCACTGAGCTACACCAGCCAAGGCTAGTCTTGTGTATTTTAAAACATACTTTATAATTAGACCAAATAAAAACAATGTGGCAATGTGATTGATTATATCAACGGCTCTTCCAGACAGAAACTTCAGATGACCCTATTTGTCCTTACAGCAGCAGCAGGATTTATAATTAGTACAAATTATAAATGCCAATAGAGTTGAGAGTTTTTAGCCTGAAGCCAAGTTTTCTATAACTAAGCAAACTGTGGAGATGCGGAGACTATGTCAAAAGTTCTAGCTAACATGTATGTTAGCCTGGACTTTTTTAGTTTTCAGCTTTGGTGTTAGGCTGAGTCTAATGGTACTTGCAGGGAGTGAGACAGAGAAACAGGAACCAATCCCCGACCCTACTTCACTTTCATACTTTATCTCCTGAAGAGGCTTCCCAGTGCCCAGTGATGTGATCCGCCTAGGTCACCTCCTGGCCACAGAGCAAGGTGTAGAGGGGCGGTGTCCATCAGAAGCTGTCCTGAACTAATGGTTTAATGTCTGTCTTAGGACCAGCAGCAACAGCTGCCTTCACACACATTTACTAAGCCGTTCCTCTATGCCAGGCCTCTGCTCAGCACTTACAGACATCAGCAACCTCACAGCATCGGTACTTATGTTAGCCTTGCTTTTCTTACAAGGAAATCGAAGCATAATCAGGGGAAATGCTTTCCTTGTAATTAATGCCTGACTTGGCTACTGTAGGGTATCATGAGCTTTATGAAAAGCTGGGGGAAAAGATGCTCTTTGGTATATTCTATATGGATAATTATCTTATCCATAGTGATTTAAATTTTATGGAGGCCACATTTTAAAAAAGGAAAAGGAAATTAGTATAGTTAATTATATCAATACATTATATGTATTTCTATAATAAAACCCAATGTATAAAATATTACCATTTGATAAAATTATTAATAAATTACTTTACTTTTTGAACTAGTTTCTGAAATCTGGTGTGTATCTTATACTTGCAGCACATCTTAAATCATTATCAGCCACATTTCAAGTGTCCAATGCCAATATCACTACCCTTTTGGACAGCACAGCTCTAATCCACAATTAACACATGAAAGTACATTTATGGGGTCTGGCCAGAAGGTATCGAGACACATAATATGAAAAATAGAGACATTTATTGAAGAAGACACAAGAAACATTGCACATAGGACAATGACTCCTCAGTCCCCTTCAAAGTAGGCACCTTGGGACCTCACACAGTTCTTCCAATCACCATTTGCTGTCCTGTCATATTTTCCTGAATCTCATTCACAGTCTGAAATCTCTTCCCTTTCAAAGGTGATTTTAATTTTGGGAAAAGCCAGAAGTTGCAGGGCACCAAATCTGGGCTGTAGAAGGGCAGAGTCACCTGGGTGATTTGATGTTTCACCAAAAAGCTCTGCATGAGATGTGATGTATGAGCGGGTGCATTGTTATGATGAGCTGCCAATCACCAGTTGCTCATAGCTGCAGGCTTCTGAACCATCTGAATAGTTTCTGTAGAGGAATGTTCAAGCTTAATGCAAATTGGATGCATATTCATTGTTCTGCTTGCTCAGTTATTTTGAATGTGATGGTCACAGTACACATGCTCACTCAATGGCATCTACCATCCTCACTGACTAGTACAGTGAAGTCGTCATTGTTCACACATGCACAGCCCACTCTCCTTGGCTGCCAGGTTATATCAATGTCATACAAACTTTTCTTGCTATATTAACAATGGCCGGACTTCTTTTGGACAGACTTTTGCCTATCCAAGGTCAAGGGAGAGTGATGCTCCTTCTCTTGTTTTTGCTCATTGATGTCACAATTTCTCTTGGTCCTTGAGTCCAAGGTGGTCCTGGTAGCCATCCCTCAGCTTAGCTTTTGTAAGGCCAGCCTGCATCTCCCATCCCTCCTGGCCTGCAGGGTGCCATACATGGGTTCATATGGTAACCCAATGCATCACCCCTGTGGGGGTCTGAAGGCAGATCAATGTTAACAAAAGGATGCTTGGGCTTTCTCCCAAAGGAGGAGGTGGGAGAAGAGCCCTGAACTTCAGGCTAGATATAGGGTGAAAGTCTGACTTGATCCTGCTATTCTCAGGACCTGGGCCAGGATAGTTGGCTGGTCAAATTGGATGAGATATGCAGTCCCATTTTACAGATGGGATAAATTACTTAACTCCAGCTTGAAAGAGGCAGAGCTAGGATTTGGACCCAAGGAGTTTGGTTCCAGAATCTCTATTCTTAATCTATTATAAAAAAGCACTCTATTGCTTTCAGCAGCCCATGATTTTATTGGCTCATAATAAAAATTAAGTTGTAATATTAATATTTATGGATATCACTTATGGAGCAGTTACTGTGTCCCAGATATTGTGTGTGACATACATTACTCATTTAATTTTCATAATAACATTTTGAGGTGGTTATTATTAACCTCACCTGACAGATGAGAAAATCAGGGTTCAGAAAGATTGAGTTGCTGGAGTTCTCAGAGTAACTAAGTTGCTAAGCATACAGAAGTGAGTAGAGGAATTGGGTACCAAACTCAGATCTGTTTGACTACCAATCTCACTGATTTCTTTATTTGCCCATCATTATGTCTCTTTCTCAGTCATCTGTCCAGTACTTATTATCCTCCCATTATAGGCTGGGTACTATTCTAAAAATGGAGTAGGAGCAGGGGGATACCAGCCAAAGAAGATCTGTTTTTAGTTCTCAGGTGGTTTACGTTTTTCCTTTCTCTGTACTGCCTGGGTTGTTTGTGTTATTATCCTAGATATACTACAATTAATCAGGATCAATTGTCAATCAGGATTTTATAAAAAGATTCAGAGGATGCTGCTATTCTTGTGTTATAGGGCTGGTAATAGTCATCTTGTTTCATGTCTGAAGAATCTGGTTTGTGCTTGAGAATCAATGTAGGATTTCATTTCTTTTTCTCTTAAGTCAAATTTGATTGTGATTGATATACTGCATTTTTTCTTTTTGAGTCTGTTCCTAGAGAACTTTATCAATAGATTTGTAGTTGCTCAGCTGTGGACCCAAGGCTTCCAGTTTCTTGTTTTTAATTTTTCTTATGAAAATAAGACTTTAAAAATCATCCTCTGCAGTTCTTCCTTTGGCTCATAGACAATGGGTTTCACAATCTTTGTGCAAGTTGTGGGTATTTGTGGCTGTTTGGCCAGCTCAAAATGAATGCAAAGACTTCATTAGTTTGCTGCAATGTGATTGTAAATCATATTTTAAGAATATTTCCTTAAAACTCAATTCAGTTTCCAATTGATCCTGCCTAACCTTTTTGTTACAAATAGCACATACCTTTAAAACAGAATATTAGAAAATTAATAACTATTCAAAAGAAACGAATAGTAATAGTAGCAGTGTTACCCATAATGGCTGTTATTGATTCCTATGAGCCAAAGACCATGCTAAGACCTTTATGTACATTGTTCCACCTAATCTTCATCAAGAATTTGTGAGGTAGGTTTTATTATACATATAGTTTTAGAGGAGAAGGTATCACATAACGGTTGTCTTTGCAATCAGGCAGCCCTGGCCTCACATCTCAACTCTTATCAACTAGCTCTTGGATCCTATTAAGCCTCAGTTTTTCTATTTATAAATAGGGGTGATAATGACAAATTTTCACAGGATTTTTGCCAAGGATAAATGAGTTAATTCAATAAAATGTTTAGCCTGACACATAGTAAACCCTCAATAAAATTTCACACACACACTTCTAAATATAAAAATTAAATATACAACAGAATAGGAACATATATTGGTATTATTCAGTGAATTTTGGTTGTAAAACAAATCAGGTAGGTTTATTCAGTTATTCAAATCTCTAGTAAAAACCAACTATATTCCAGGTGTTAGGAATATGGTAGTTAACAAAAACAGACATGGTGCCAGTATTCATTCTGTTGGAAGGGAGAGACCTGACTCAAATAATCACAGAAGAATGTGTAACTGAAAATGATAATAATGGCTTTGCTGGCGGAGGATTTGGTGTTTTAAAAAGAAATAAAAAATGTGTGTGGGCACTGGCTCGTCTAGGGAGATGGGAAGCTGCACAGATCAGGATTTACCCAGCACCCTTTTGGATTTGTCCCTTGGGTGGTTTTCAAAGCCGACTCATGTTGAATGAATCAATCTTACACAGGATAGCTTACCTGGAAGACCTAGGAATTGGCATCTAGAGGAAGCTTGGGCTTCTCTCTACTACTTGCTTATAACGGGGATGCTTGTTGATCTTCATCAGGACAAGGAGATTTGCTGGGCCATGCTGTTAGCAGAAGGAAGTGCAAGGAGGGAAAATTGCTTGTTTACTGGGAATTTTGGTGGCTCTTGTGGCTGCTGAGGCTATTAGCTTCCTGAACTTGCACACCTGCAACCCTCTTCCTTTTAGAAAGCCAAACAATAAACAAAGTAGAGTAGAGAGGTAAGAAGTAAAAAGGTCTGGGTGAATCTGTTTACATATCAAATGTTGGCAGAAAAGTATTCCTGTCTTTCCGAACCCTTGCAGCTTTCTAGAAGCTTGTAAACCTACAGAAACAACCAGCAATATTCAGTGTTTACAGGTGAATTCCTAGCTTATACAGCAAACAGCCCTCTTTCCAAGTGGTTGGTTATTGATTTGACACATCCACTAGTAATTATAGAAACAAATAAGATGCCCAAGTCCTAGACCAGAAATGAGCCAACTGTTGAAACCAGTGTAGATGTCTTAAAGATAACTTGGGGGAAAATCACATTTGTAGAGTGAGTCAAGGATTAACCTGGATATTTGAAGATGCTGATTGAACATCTTATCAGTCTTTTTCTATTTTTATGTATTTGTTAGCACTTCCAAAATATTTTGGGGGCTGCTATTGAACCAACTAGATAAAAATGCTAACATTTAGACTATTAACCACCAACTTTGTCTACCTGACATAAAGCTGTTGGGCATTGTAAACACAGCTGAAAAATACCATCTGTCAGGCAGTGTACAGATGAGACAATTGGAAATGTGGCACACAGGGGACATGGCAGAAGGTTCAAAGCCAAAAACAGCCAGATCTCCACTTCACCTTTCATATATATCCTGGGCTACAATGTTCTCTCATCATGTGAACAAACTTACTTTATCACAGTGTTTTATATACATAAAACTTGAAAGTCAAATATATGAGGGGAGGTCCCCCCAAAACCTGGAATTTATTTATAAAAATTGTGCATTTATTGTTACATGTTAAAACTTCAGTCACCTTCAAAATGCTCTCTGTGTGATGCAGTACACCCATTGAGACTTTATTTGCACTGCTCAAAACAGTTTTAGAACTCGTCAATTTTGATACCTTTTAGTGCTTCTGCCATTTTTTGTTTCACCTCTTCCACACTGAAAAACATTTCCCTTTGGGCACGTTTTCATCCAGGGAAGCAACAAAGTCACTCGGAATGAAATATGATGACTAGGGAGGGTGAAGCATGGGGATCATGCTGTTTTGGGTCAAAAACTGCTAAATGCTCAGTGCAATGTGGGCAGGTGCTCTTGTGAATCACTCATCATGAAATGGGCAAGCATGTTGAAAGTTTAGAAAAATTCACTGAAGCTACATGCAGCCTCTCGCAACAATGCCAGCTGGTAAACTGATACAGATGGGTCCTAGAACACCCACCTAGGAGGGAAGCCTGTACTACAAGGGGCCTTCCCTTCAGAAGATAATTCCATTGCTTTGCTAATTTCATTTTTGGGATCCCCCCTCATATATGTGATATTAGACACACACACACACACACACACACAAACACACACTTTTAAAAAAAGATAACACAAAACTATCTTTTTCCTTTATGCAATGACAAATGGTAAAGCCATGGATAATTAAAATATTAGATAATCCAAAGTCATTCCTTAATTTGTCTAAACATTTTTGAGTTGTCCCCACCACAAAGCTATATTTAAAAAAATGGATGTGAAATCATTTCAAGTAAGCTATAGCGGCAAATTTTGACTCAGAAAATGCTGGCAGACCTTTCAGTTGCCACCTTCCGAACCCTGCTTTGCGGTCTCTGGTCATCACCTTCCCCAAAACTGAAAAAAAAATGCACACATTCCTCCTCCAGAATTATATAATGTTAGAGTGGGAAGGAACTGCCAAGATAAGTCCAGGCTGTCAAATACTCCCTTGAAAACATAATTCTGTTAACTTACTATTCCACACTGCTGATTATCTCACATATAGTCCAGGGAAGAGTTGATATGCATGGCTGGAAATAATTCAACAGTACAAAATTCATCATGGAGTTTAAAATTTGCTGGTCTTCAGTGTCCACATCTATAACAAGAAATAGGATGCCTAACTTACAGGATTGTTGTGAAAATTAAATTTAAATAAAAATGTTAAGCATGGAGACTGGAATATTTTAAGTGTTGAATTAATGTTTGGGATGATGATGGCAGTGAAGATGATGTAATCTTCAAGTGCATAGCTTAATTTTCTCATGGCCAATGACGTTTGACCATAAATTCAGCTGCAATGACTTAATTTTTTTATCAATATTCTGATATTCTTTTGAAAATAGATTCATCTGCTGAGGTTAAATTCATATGGCCAAAATTTTGTTAATATCGTCTAAGTTATGAGCCAGTAGTTCTCTATCAGTAGAGCTTTGCAACAACCAGGTGTGTGTGCACACTTGTGTGTGTGAATATTTCATCTGGCGGCACTACATGATTGGAAAAAACAGAGGTGATTGTGCTAAGACATGTAAGGCCATTTGAAGAAGTCTTGCCTGGGAGACTGAGTCACTGCTATGATCAACGAATGGTTGATCATTGTACATTCAGACTGTACAGAGCATGTGCTATTTTAATTCTGTTCACAAGTTGGTCTCTTTCACTTGACTGTACTTTCCTTGGGGGTGGGAGAGTCTTAAGCACTTGTGTCCTTGGTACCTCACCAAATATCTGCCATATCATATATACAACTTCTCATATATATCCCTGGAATGCAAGAAGAAAGTATAGAGACTTCACATTTGGCTGTGTCACTTAGAGGGGAAAATAATTTGTATTTTAAAAAGTTGCCTGCTCCCTAAATTATCCCAGAGATATAAGAAGCTCATAACACTGGCTGGCTATTAAAAAAATGAAATAGGTGAAAGATAGGGATAGAAGAAGGGTTTTGAGGGTTTGTTTTTATTATTTTTCTTTATACATATCGTTCTCCCTCTGTATACCCTTTTAAATGACTGGATTTGAAAACTTTAACATAATTTTAGAATAGGCTTATTTTACTAGATTTGACCTTTGGCAATTGTGAGAAATCTTCTGTTTAGGGGAATGATTATGATTATATTTCACACTTCCCTCTCGCAAACACTTTTTTTTTTGCAAGTAAGTGAGAGGTGTTAGCTCAGTTCATGCTATTTTTCAGCATTCCTTATGCCTTTCTAGAATTGAAGACCCATTATCCTGTCATATATCAAACCATCTGTCAGCCTGCAACAGATGGTTAAAATGAAGAACTTCTAAAATACTGAGGAAATTATTCTGCACTTCACCACCTACAGCTCAAATTTAGTCTGATTTCAGAAAATTTCTTTGCCACTTCCCCACTCATCATATAAAGTGAAAGTGAGGAAAATATTACATTTAAATTACAAATTAGAAGCCATTCCTCAAAGAGATGGCTATTAGATACATAGATGCCGGCTTTACTCTGTCAGAGAGAAGACCTGGGTTTGAATCTCAGTTATATTGCTCCTTGGCTGCCTGGCCTTTGACAATTTATTTGACCTTGTAGACCTTTGCTTCCTCAAGTTAAATAGTAGAGAATTAATAGCTTATCTTAGTGAGTTATTACAAGAAGCAAAACAAATGGGTAATCTGTGAGATAATATCTTACACAACCAGGCACCTGATAAATGATAGAGATTATTTTCACCATCAGTTCTTCCCTTTTGTTTTTATTCCATTTCTTTTTATATTTATTTCACATCAAAGATTCTGCTGTGTCTCTGGCAGCAAGACTTGGGCAGGTGCATCCAACAGAAGGAAAGCAGACATGAAAAAGTGGTCAGGTATGGATAAAGCTGGGGGTATGTGTCTCTTTCTCTCTGCAATGTGTGTTGTGTACACAGTATAACTCACTGACATGTTGTGTTGTTGTTTGGTGTGTGTATGTGACAAGGATGGATGGGCAGATACAAAACTAAAATATCGTTATGTTCTGGGTTGCGGTTGGGGGTGGTGGTGGTGGTGGTGCATATTTTTATAAGCCTGGTAGTACCTGGAACTTCTGCCCAAACCCTCCCAAAGAAAGTGATCATATGTTTTCTTGGTTTTCATTTTCATTCTGGATGAAATAAATATTTGTGATTTTTACCCTGTTTAGGCATAAATATTAGTTGAATCATAACTTATGTTTCACACTTTATTTAGCTGATTCCACTTAGTTTTGTCAGTTCTATCCTATTTTCAATACATAACTGTTAAAATTTAACATTCACAGTTTTTAGCAGTGGGAGTTTTGCAAGCATAGTCTCCCTCTTCCCAGCATCATTTTTTATAAGTGCTGATGTCTGTGCTAAGAGGTAGTGCAGGCCTGAAATGTCTGAGAAACAAGATGTCTGAGAGCAAGGCATTTTAACTTTATGTGTCATGAGTGTCCTGGCATTTCTTGATATGCAGATTCCAAATCAGTTGGTCTGGAATGGGTCTGAGAGCCTATATTTCTAAAAAGCTTCTGAGTAATACCAAGGCAGCTGGTCCAGAGACGAACTGAGAAGCAAGGTCCTCACCTATGAGGAAACGTCCTCCATAGGAACATCCCAGTCTACTCCAGCATCCCCTGCTCTCCAGGGCCCCACTCTCAATGGGCCTTCCCACACCACTGTGCATACATTGCCATTCTGCCTCATTTTTGTGTAGGTCCATCTCATTTTCCCAGTTTAACTTTTAGATTAGTCTCTTGTGGCTTTCTCTCGTCTAACAGTTATTAAGGAATTTCTATATACCGGAGATTGTGCTAAGTGTTATTGTCATTTAATGCTTAGTGATAAGGTCGCAGTGCTACTACCATTGATTAACAGCGAAGGCTATAGAAGCACAGGGAGGTCAAGTAAGTTGCCCAAGTTAACCCAGCTAGCAAGCAGCAGAACCAGGACATAAGTGCAATTGTACTTCAGAGCCTGGGCCTCCAATCATTCAGGCTTTGTTAAGGTTATGCCTTCCTAGAATAGTGTCCAATATGTTTTTACAACTCCTGCAATACCTATTCCAGTGTTATATCTAACACATTTAAGCACATAGAGCAAAAATCCCTTGTGTAAATTAAGAAGAAAAAAATACGTTGTTTTTATCTTTCTTTTCCTTTTATTTTACTGAACTGGCTTATTAAAACCAGTGGAATTGAGTATCTGGGGATTAGAACTAACAGTATCAGATAAAAGTCCAACAATATGCACTTCTCTAAACTGCATATAATTAGAACCTAGTGGTCTATAGTTCTGCTGTGTGGGCACCATTTGACCTATGTTATGTTAAAACCTGTTATAATGAGATCTCATTATGTGCCATATTACATCCTGTTGATGAGAGAAAGAAATTAGCTATTAAAAAAGTGAAGGTTCTATATAAGATATCCTTAATCACATTGAGGACCCTGATTCCACACAAATTTGTAGAAGTTAGCTAAAGATGTAATAACCTTGTACCAGAGGGCAGAGTTGCCCCTGTTAAGTGCTACTCATAATAGCATTCCTTTTTTTTCTAAAAAAAATATTTTTTACTATCACCAAAATTAAACTACATAGAAAGGATTTTTTGTTTTGTTTTTATTTTTGTTTGTGTTTTTTAAGTTTTTTTTTTTTTTTTTTTTGCACAAAGAAAGCTTCACCTTATTCTGGAGGTAAGTATGCAACATCCTGGTTTCATATTAGAGGAACCACCCCCATTCTATTTATGCACCATGGCAAACAGTATTAACTCTATTGAAAAACACCTGGGACATAAACATGTAGCAAGTTATTTGTTTTGATGATTTTGAGAGAACACATAAGAGAAATTATAGTACCTGTTAAGGTAATTCTGCAGAGCTTAAGTTATAAAGAAATGCACACTTGTAATACTGATAACTTTTCAAAATGTGTTAGAAATGTGAGAGTTGAATACACACAAGTGAAGATGAGTTCTAAAATACTTTTATAATGAGAAAGTCACCAAGAGTCCAAATAACCACTGATAAACATTTCAAGTCTCCCATAGTGAGCAGTGTCATTGCTTTTGTGCATGCATCAAGTGTAGGGTCATGCTTAGGGCCCATGAATGAAAAACGCAGACCTCTGCACACTGGAACTGTTTCAGTTCAGGGAGATGCTCTCACTGTGAGAACCACTGACAAGCTGAGACAGAGCAGACAGCTGTGTTGATGCTTCTCAATGGGATGGCAGACTGCCTGCAGGCTGGAGATGTTCTCTTTCCTTTTTTCTCTTTGTCATTGTGTGTGTGTTGTTAGTTTTTGCCTTAAAAAAAAATAAACACATATCGTTGAATGATCATACATCAAATACACACACAGTGCTATGTTGTTGGTTTGGAATGGCCATAAGGATTTTTTGTTTGGTTTTGTTTTAGTGACATCCTCCCAGCCCACCTTACCCAAAAGTTTCAAAACAATCGTTCTCAACCTATTATTTCTTTGAAGCAACTTATGAATTGTCAATTTGGAATAGAGACTAGATGAGACTCTCCCCACCCCCCAATTTAGCATGTAGCTTTTCTTGCTTTAGAAGGGTCGGAGAACATAGGGGTAATGGCTACAGAATGGAAGTCAGTTCTGTATTGTTCATCACTGATGCCTTGTGTGACTTTAGCCAAAATCTTTAAATGCTCTCAATTTCAGTTCCCCCATTTGTAAACTGGGGAATAATGACTATCTCACAGCTTTGTTCTGAGGATTAAATGAGATATAATATATAAACACTCATTACATGCCTGGAATATGGCAAATACTCAATAAACACTAATTGTTGGCATTATTATTTCCAGTGTACTAGACAACAGGGTAGAATCATTTAACAATGAGAATTGATCATCAAAAGTGAAATTCTGAAGCAGATCTAGAATGAAAATGACCCACTTGCTTTCAGGATCAGAGACTAAATGTAGTAACTAAATTGCACCAGCTGTGATACCACATTAATAAAAGTTGATATTTGCATTAGGTTAATGCTCTGGTTTCTGGAAGCCAAGCAGCACCTGCTCAGAGTTTGGCCCTCTGAGGCATTCTTACCACACTGTGTGACTGGTTTTTGTGGGGACTTCCTTCCATTGTATTTTGATCTATACTTTATTTAACTCACAACAGGCCATGCCTGACTCAGAATTTGTATTGTTGTGAGTGAAGAATAGTTATTAAAGTATTTTTCTGAGTCATATTTTTAGTTGCCCCAGGGCACTTAATTCCATGCATTTGGCAATGACATAATGTAACTCACCTACATTTTATCAAAACACATATATTTTCTGCAAGACAAGGGGAACTTTCTCAAAACTGTGAGTTCTGTTCTAAAGAGGTTTTGATGAACTTTACTTATAAAAAAGTAATAAAATTGAGAGCTTTGTTTTTCTAATATTCATTGACTACTGTTTTTTTCTAAGTGCAAAATAGATACAAGGACTAATTTTTCCTTCATCATTGGAGAGCTCCTAACTCAAATGGATCACATTATAGCTATTTTAAAGTATAATGGGAAAAACTTTCAAATGAAAATCCATAAGTCACTTTTAATAATTTTAAAATGGAACAGTTCTCCACCCCATCCCACCCCTGCCATGCTTGGCATTCAAAACTAAGGTGAAATAACAGAATGTTCTTCCTTAAAATAACAGATAAATTTTTTGTGTGTTTGTTTTTGTAGCTAGTCATGGAGGATCTAACCTCAAAAAGAATTTGAAGTTATTTATGAATTTCAAGTGAGAACTAGAAAAATTAGCTAGATAATCCAGGATGATAAACACCAAAAGAAACAAACAATAAATCAGCAAACATCATTGATTATACAACCCTTTTTACCATGTGTCAAGTGAGCTTCTAGACACTGGGAATATAGCAGCGGACAAAAGCAGACAAAAATTCCTGCCCTACAGAATGTGGAGGAGGTAGACAATAAATGAGGTAAATAAGTGAAGTATGTACTGGTTTGGATAGTGATAATAAGTGTTGCGGAGAAAAAACATAGGGAAAGGATAGGAACTGTATAATGGGGAAGTGAGTGCTGAAATCCCAAGTTTGGTGGCCTTGCAAACCTCATTAAGAAGGTAGGTTTGATTACAGGCCTGAAAAAATGTAAACAAACCAGTTGTGTGGGTATCTGGGTAGAGCCTTCCAGGTAGAAGGAAGAACCCACATGCCTAGTGGGTTTATCAATCTAGAAAAATGAAGGCTTAATTAACTTCCTTGCAATGACTTCAACAATGGTTCTTTACATTTTAGGGTCAGGGATTCTTTATAGGATGTGATGGCAAATGTATTTATCCAGCTCCAGGGAAGTTGGATTTGAGGGAAGGATGAGGAGAGAAATAGGAGATGGTAGTCACACTTTTGACAAAGAGTGACAGTAATCTGAATTAAGGAAGTGACAGCTAGATTGAAGGAAGAGGTAATCAGGAGATGGATTTAATGGAGTTTAGTCAGGAATTTGATGTAAAGATAGAGAGAAGGTGTCATAGAAAACACCCAGGTTTTTGGCTGGAAAGATGGTAGTTCCATTCACTGGGACCACTACTCTGAGAATCTGTAATTCCAGGACACCTGACCACCATGTGCTCCACCAGCTCAGCGTGTGGGCTTGGTTGGCCTGCCCCCATGAACTCAGGCCATGCTTTTGGATGATTAGTTTTTTAAGATATAGTCCTGGGCTCTATTTATCCCATTAAAATTATACACATAAAAAGAAGTATCAGTGTATTTCTACATCTTCTCTTCAACTAGAGTGGTCAAAGGAACATCTCATTTGTTCATTGTTGGGGGCCACCCTGCCCGGTCTCAGGAAGCTGTGACCCCCTGTGACTTAGGCTGAGTGAGAAACCTCTGCATCAGGAGCCACTAAGGAGACAAAACTTATTCCCTTGGCATGAACGCTACCTGTTTGTTCTGCCCCTGGCCTTTAATGCTAGATCAGTTGCCAATGATGGGTAACAATTCTCTAGGATAGAGAATGGACCTAAGACAGGGGCTGATCTTGTAAAGGCCTCTGTGGAATAAGTCTCACGAGACTGTGGAAATAATTGAAGGGGCTGTGGAAAGGAAGGGGTGATCGGCATCTACCCCTGCCCCCTCTTAGCCTGAGTCTTTGTACTCAGATGTGAGAAATCCAAGTCTCCTTGCTGCCTCTGGGAGGGGCTAGCTCAGATTGGAGAGGGTGGACCTCCGGGGTAATCAAGCCTGGGACATAGAATATGCAAGTTCCTGTGAGATCTGTTTGCTGGAGGATGTTATTAACTTGGAATTTGAAGGCACAGTCAGGAAAAACCTGTAGTCTTTTCATATGATAAAACTCCAATCTCTGCCCAGAATCACAACAGAAACTCTGTTAACATCCTTGTAAGATAAGTGTTCCCTTTGATCCCTTCTGCCAGACTGTCAATCCACAATCTGTGACTGCTTTGTCAATAAAAAGCCACGGAGACAAAGAAAGAGGTGGCCCCCTTAGGAGGGTTAGCCCGGAGCAGCTCAAAGAATTGGAGAGTGAGTGCTCCATCTCTGACTTCCACTCAGAAAACTGTTTCTGTGCATGATTATTTCTAGTATGTTTAAGCATGTTCATAGCCGGGAAAGGCCCGGGTTCTGCACGCAACAGCAAGTGACTAAAGCGAGGTTTGAAAATCGCTATAGTCAGTCAGACAGCCGGGTGATTCTAAGCGAGGTAGAAAAATAGCTACAGTTCATTTTTAAATCTTTTAGATGGAAGATCTGATGATCAGTACTACCACCTTAACTTCTTCAGAGCCCTCTTTTGGAGCCTCTTTCTTGTTTATCTCTATAATATGGGAGTTTATGAAGTCATAACTTCTTTCACTCTTCCCCTCTTTTGCATTCTCATACACCCTCATGACCTCATCTAAATTTCAGATCTAGACTCTACCTCTTTGTTACTATCTCCACATGGATGTCCTCCACTCTGTCAGTTTAACTTGTTTGAAAAGAACTCCTTGTTTCTCCCTCTAACCCTACTACTGCATCTGCAGGTAGCAGCTAGGCTGAAATAAAATCTCAGGTTCCACTGGGAGCCTTCTTAAGCTCTGTCTCCCTATTGCTACCCTCTGATTTCCCTATGGTAGAGTGTGAGGTGGTAATTACCAGCCTTGGGTTAGACAGATCTGGTTTCATTTCTGGCTAAACCATTCACCAGCCATGTTACTGACGTATGTCCTTATTTGAAATGGGAATCAAAATACTTACCTAATAGGATTTCTGTGAGCTTTAGTGAGATAATGTATGCAAAGCACTTGGTGTCAGGCCTGGCACATAGTAAGTGCTCATGAAAGAGTTCATGTAATGATTAGTCTTACTGTTTTCTCTTTAGATTATTTTAGCCATCTCCTAATTAGTCCCCTTACCACTATTATCAGCAAATTATTTAATTAACTTAAATATTTTAAAACACAGGTTTGCTACTACCCATCTCCAATGGAAAACTTCCAATCAAATAAATAAGTATCTTAGTATTCATCCTGCCTTGAATTTTTTTTTTTGAGGAGGAAGCAAGCATCAGAGGTCTTTCATGCTACACAATTAGGCTCTTCCCATCTTTAATAGCCTCATCTTGTAAGTCCTTCTTTAAATTACACTCACCCTCACACATTCATACCCTCACTTACACACTCAATCCTATTCTCACATATACAAATATGCACGCACATAAACTCACACTCTTTCTGTCCTCTTCTGCATCTGGTCCCTTATTTGACTTTTTTCTTTTGAAAGAAGCTTTCCAGTGTATTTGCATACAGAAGCCAAGCCTTTGTTCTCACATTTGACCATCCGCTCCTAAAAAAAAATTATCCCAATTTCTCAGGTTGAAATCAATCTCTTGTTCTTTCTTCCTATATAACTATTTGCTTTTCCCACATTCTGGTCCTTGGCACAGTGAATCAAATAACCTTAATGCTAGAGCTCTCTATTATCCAACTTTCTGTGGGCCTCAAGGGGTAGCATAGCGCTTTCACATGGTAATTTCTCAATAAGTGTTTGTTGAATTCAATTAGGAAGATTTCAGTCTCTAAAATCTAAATGTAAACACACAGACAGCATGGAGGCATTGCATTTACTCAGCCACCTGCTGCTCCTGAGTTCACAGTTTACCTTACAGCTGAGTGTGAGAGTTGTATCTGCAGAGCCATCTGTCTTAGAAAGTGCCAGCAGGCCCAGATTTGCCCAGACTTTGCATCACTACACCTTATATTTCTTTTTCTTCACCCTTGAGCCTTGTCAGAGATTTAAAAATGGGTACAACCAGTTTGAGAAGCTAAAAATGCTGGTGTTTAGGGGTAGGATGAATGTGGAAAGGGACTTTCAATGGCTCAGTGGTTCACAGGTTTCTGAGGCCTACCTTTGTCCTGATCAATATGTTCACCAATGATTGGAAGAAGATCTAGATAACAGTTTCTGTGAATGGAATACTGTGGTCTGGCCTGACATACTGTTAGGCAGAATGATGGCACACTTTTAAGAAAATGAGCTACTTCTTGAAACTTGGAAAGTCATTTCAACTGAGAATTCCTTCCTAACTTTGGGTGAGGGAAATGACCAAGAATTTTCTAAAATTGGCATCAGTTTCCTTGTCCTTAGACACATTACCATCTGGTGTTTCTTCCATGTACTTGCAGAAAGCCAACTGGAATAAAATATATGAAATACCAGTAACATTTTATTCCGAAAGATTCACTTGGTATAAAACTCACAAAGTTGTGACATCTCTAAATCTATACTCAGGTGATGGATGCCATTGATCTTGATTGGAAGAACACTTCTTAATCTAGTCTAGGAAGAGACTGCATATTCTAGTCTCAGTTGGGGATTTCTCTGCTGCAGCAGTGTGTCAGATGGGACTACAGAATAAAGAAATTATTTTACCTAAAATTAAAGATAGTAACTTTATTGTCACTAATACTTGCTCCTAATAAAACCATGATAATTTGGATCATAAAGAAGTTGGCCTTTATTTTCACAATAATTGCCCTAAAATTGATAAACAATTGGCTTTTACTGTGAGAGTTTAGTGCAAAAGGAAAATAATGTTAACTTGAAGCCTCAGTGTCTTTCTTTCAAAATCTAGGCTTGGAGAACTCACAACCACTCTTAGTGTTTACACTTTAGCAAGTTTCTACATAAGATTTTCTTGACTCCCTAACAAAGTATGCTTGCTGCTGAATGAAGATAATCCTACCTACCCAGGCAACATGAGGCCCAGAACTTCTGTTGTGTTTCTGTGGGCTTAATGGTTAAATTTCTTTTGAGTAAACCGATAGTCTGAATATTATTTGCTCTGCAAAGCTTTGCTCACAATCCCAGGTAGAATTAATGTTGACTTTTGGTCTGAAGCCACAGCTCTGCAGAAATCACAAGTGTAGCTCGAGTCTGTGAGAACCATATCCAGGAAAGATTTTTTTTTTTAATGATCTCTAACTGGTTTCTACACAGGAGTATCCTTTGGTGGCTCTGAAAAACTAATGGGTGTGGATATGCAAGATGAGACAGTGCTACACCTTTGTGATAGGAAAAAAGAGCAGGAAAATCATGGAAGAAGGCAAATCTAGGAGGCTGGAGAGGCTGGTAAGTGAAGGTTCAAGAAGCAGCAGAGAAATTTGCTGACTTCAGAACACTTAGCACACAGTGGGCATGAAATGGAAGCTGAGAATAAAGAACAAATCTCAAACAAGGTTTCAATTATTTATTCTTATTAACTTTTTACATTGCGATATGCCACATAAACTTTGCCAGCCCCCAATGAAATCTCCTAGATGTCTAGTACCTAGCTCATAGCATGCTGTTGAATTCCATGAAGCACTAGCACTTGATTCTGGTAGGTGTTCAGTCAAATGTGGGCTGAAGCCAGGGTTTACCAGAAATTTGTCCTGACTTGTGTAGAAAAGGCATGTTGTAGGGTTTCACCTGTTGCCCTGACTTAATTATTTTAAAGTGCTCACTTTCTGCTTTGAAAGTGTATCGATTTGATAAAGTCTAAAGACATACAACATAGTTTTCATGTTACTATAATTTGAAGACCGGACATATGTTATTACTGACTTGCCTATTTACCCATCTCCATCCCTGAAATCATGGGCTTCCTTAGAGACAGGATACTGTCTTCATTAATTTATTCAACTATTTGTTAGGTGCCAGGATACAACAAAAAATAAGAATTGGTCTCTGCACTCAAAGATCTTACAAAATGGGCCAGCTGATATGTGACCAGACAATTATAAACCAGAGAAATAAGCCTGACAACAGGCTTTCTCCACTCCTGCACTACAGAAATTTTGGACTGAAAAATTCTTTGTTGTGCTGGGGTATCCTGGGTCCCTAGAATGTTCAGCAGCATTCCAGGCCTCTACCACTAGGGGCCAGTAGTACACCCTCCAGTTGTGACAACTAAAAAAGTCTCCAGATTTCACACCCCACGTTCACCCTGTGCTCTTGGTCCCTGCCATTGACTATAGGAGACCATTCTGTGTGGTGTGGGCCCAGCTCCCACTCGGAAAGGCCAGTGGAAAGCAAGGTCCGGTACACAGGACCTCACAACCACAGATGGGTTCTCCCATGGGGAATCAGGCCTGCATTGTACTAGGCCACTATGAGACTTGCTTTTTACTAAAACTCCTTCACCCTGAACTGAGGCAGCAAATGTTTACTGCATATCTTTAAAGTAACTTCCTAAAATCTATGGTAAACCTTCCAAGGAGGAGTGTAACCAGTTCAACCACTTTTCCCTTTACATTTGCAAATATCCTTCTTTTTTGATGTAATTAGCAACATCCTCTCCTTTGTTTTCTGTAAAAGGTAACCACCTAAAGTGAACCTGTGCATAGTAAATGAGGACCATCCTCAATGTAATGTGCCCAGAAAAGCAATAAAATCTTGTCAAGGCAAGGGGTGGCGTGCTCTTCTCTTGAGAGAGTGGCCGTGCCGTCCCTTTTGCTCCACAGGACTCAGTAGGCTGTGTGAATATTTCTTGTGTCATCCACAATGCCCCGGACACTGCTGGCCGGTGTCCACATCAATTGACAATCATTATTTCTAGTTAAGGCTAGACCCGGTGCATCATGGCAGGAGCACCAAACCCAGATCTGGGCAGAGTCTTGTTAATTCTTGATCCCCAACTCCTAGGTGGTCTTTAACAAGTGCTTGATGAGGGAATGGAATGCATAATATCATGCTGTCCTTTAGGATTCTTGGAATAAAGCCTGGTAAACTAGGGGGACATGTAAGTATAAAGCCATAGGCAGAATTTGGCCAATAAATTTCACTCAGAATCATTGGCCCCTACATACTTTGAAGAAGCATCATACGTAGCCCCAAAGGGACTTGCCCCCAAAGTATCACAGTTCAGATTTCCTAGCAACTATTTTTATGTTAATAAACACTGACTGTCAAGCACTTTGGCAAATATCAGCTGCATTAAATGTTGAAGTTATTATAAAACCACATAAATATTTTAGATTTAATCATCCACAGCAGGGAAAAGAAAGAGCCAATTCACCTAATGGTTTCATCAACTGATGTACCCACCTGGGAACTGGAAACTTAGCACATGTTGAAAGTACTTGTCCTTTGCAAAATACAGTTAAATCTCTCCCAGCTTTGCTGCAGGCATCCTGTCCCTAAGTTAGCTATTGTTTTGATGCAAATGAAGACAAGAAAATTCCCAGCACAACCCATATATTCCTTCCATCCAACTCTGCCTTGAAGCAGGCTGACATAGAATAATGAGACAGCAGGTTAGTAACATGGGCCTGATCCACTCGTTGGCTTTTCTTCGTAGACATGGATGTGCTGGGTGATAATGGAGCTTTCTGGAACAATCTGTGTGACGTTGGGCAAGTGACAACTTCTCTGGGCCTCTATTGGTAAGATGGAGGGTGAAGAAAGTAATGATTTCAAAGCTGTTCACAGCACTTGTGGTTTTTATTATAGTTCTGCATCCTTAAAGATTCATAGGCTTGAGGGTTTCACAGCATTAATTTTTATTTTGAGATGGAGGAAATGGAATTCAAAAATCAGCCTATCAACAATCCCGAACTCCTTTAACAGACTCCCTAAAGCATGATTAAACCTCACAGAGCAGAGTTCTGAGGATGGCAGCCTTGTGGGATGAATGGGCATTTAGCTTTGCTGCAAGAACAATGCTTAAGATAGGAGAGGAGAGTTTAAATAATCTCATAGCAAAAGAGGTATTTAAGAGGGTATACCAAAAAAGCATAGACAGAAGTAGATTTGATGAAAATGAAGTCCAGTTAGAGTAATCTGGTTCAAGAGACAGACAAAATCAACTGGAAAAATTTCAAGATGAATTACAGCTGAAAGTCAACATATGGTGTAGCAGGAAGATCTCTCAGATATACGTATAATTAGCTTAAACTAAAAGTCTGGATTCCAGCTAACAAGCCACATACGTGCAAATTGGAGTTTGGAGTTCATTCCTTTAATAAGCACTTACTGAATTCCTGTTATTTTCTACTTAGTGCTGGTTCTTCAGAAATAACAAAATCAGATCCATTTTCAAGAAGTTCATTTCTAAGACACTGACACATACAGAAAACTGAAAGTGTGACATTGTCCTGGGATCATAGATGTGGTCACATTTTCCAGCCAGGAAAATATTTTCTTTCCAGAAAATATCATTTCTTTTAGAAAAATAAGTTGACTTATCTTCCATTCACCTCAGGAATCCATTCATAGATAGTCTATCATAAATTATACCAGCAAGAGTAAAAACTCACCATTAATTAGCTTTACTTTATTAAGCATAGTAGAAAAAAGGTTTTTCTTCTTTAATAAGCATTTATATAATATTACCAGTTCTCTACTTCTCTCGGAGAGAAATTCATATTTGGGTCTGTAAGAGAATGGTTCATATTCAAGTGTAATTCTTTAGTTTTCTGATTACGTATTTACCAAATAACTTCCCACAACCAGGAAACAGATACACATCAGTAGCCAAAGGCTGAAATGATGCTTCAGCAATTTATAAATTTTTTTATTGTTGTTCAAGTACAATTTATAAATTTGAATTCACCTTGATGAAGCATGATTATAAATACCTCTTTTAAATGAAAGGTATAAAAAGCAAAAGCAAACTAAAGGTATGAAATTAAAAGCAAATTTCACATTGTCAAAAAGGAGTAAAGACTATAAAATGCCATGAGTACTATATTTTGTTTCCATTTGTCTTACAAAATAATTGATCAGAACAAAGTGCAAAAAGAGATACTTTAATATCCTTTGGTTGGGCAGACTACCCTGTACATTGTAGAATTCCTGTTGTAGGTAGTCTCTGAGAAGAATTAGGGTACAACATTTTGATATAGTCAGATCAGTTTCTTCTGAGATAAGTCATCATCTTAACACTGATGTTTATTGAGATTCTTGAAGTCCTGTTGCTTAAAGTGTAGCAATCCCAATGGATACCTCCAATATCTATAGATCCAGATCTAGATAGTATATGTTCTATGTTTTTGGAAGTTCTTCCTATGTTTCTTTTAGAATATACATTTACTATGTACAATCAGTGCTATCCACAGCTCCTGGCACATAGTAGGAACTCAACAAATGTATGTTCAATGATGCTTGTGTATATCCTATTCTAATAACCAGCTTGGAAGGTCATTAATTTCACTTTTAATACTGGATTCAGGAAACTAGAGCTGTGTTAGAAATAGTCCTTGTCCTTCTGATATTTAATATTTAGTGGTGAATCAGACAAAACCACACTTAACTGGAATACAAGGCAGGAATGGTTTTCACACAAAGATTTCCACACAGAACTATGGAAGTTTGGGAAGGAAAATTCATATACCTTCAGAAGTAAGGATGTGGACAGTGAAAAAATTGTTCATGGAACAGATAACATTTGAGATGGGCCTTTGAGGACGAGTCAAATTTTGATAGGCTGAGATGAGGGAGGAAAGGAAGACATCTCAGTGGCAGGTTCTCAGTAACTATGCAGAAATAGAAATGTATGCATCATGTTTAGGAAATGGTAAGTAGTTCAGTTTGGCTGAAACATGAACATGTAGGGAATAGTCTAAGATGGATCTAGAGATTAGGTGAAGGGTCATGGCTTTGGAGGGTCTTGAATGCTGGAGTGAGGAGTGAGTCTTTTTCTTCTATAAACCAGATGTAGCCAATGGCATAAATACAGCTGTATTTATGATGGTGAAAAAATAGACAGGAGGTAGGAGGCCACTCTGTTGAGAGTCTCCATAAATTCAACCTAATATGAATCAGTTCTCTCCACAGCCCCTCACCCAGCCTGTTCCCTATAACTTTGCTAATCCTAAAAGTGTGTGGGTGTCATAAATCCCAGAATGGAGCCCCAAACTGTTGGATCTTTTAATCAGGGACATTAATCCCATGTAGCTTAATTTTTTTCAGTCCTGAATCAACAACTTATAGAACAGTCAAAAAAAAAAAAAAAAAAAAAAAAAAAAAAAGCTAGGTGGCTGCGGGATATAGCTTAACTGGGGATTGAAAGGAGCAACCAGATTTATGCAGAAGCTCTTGGGAGGCAGACTGCAGCAGGCATGGCTAGGCAAAGATGCCCACGACCATTGCTGCTCCCCAGCCATCTGCTGGATCATGGAGTGCAGAGTTGTAGGTATTGGAGACACTCAGGGTAAAACTTATAAATTAATCCATTATTTAAAAAAATTATCACATGGAATTTCTGTACTTTTGTTTTCTTTTGTTTGTGATCAGAGGATCAGTTAATGTTATAGAACTTCACTTACTGAGTCTCAGTGAGAAAAGATACTGCCAAATCTAGGGGCATGCAGAACCTAGCACTGGGGCTAAGCTTTCACTGCCACACAGATCAATGCCTCTGCTGGGGATTTCTCATTGGTGATTAAAGCCTGAGCTTCTGCATACTTAAACATGACTTGATTGAATTTTTGATGTCCTCTTAGTATATCAAGTTTCAAACAAATGTTTCAGTGGCAGCCTTCTTTTTGAAAAATTATTTTTCTACTCTGGGAAGAAAATTCTTTATAGATTTTTTTTTGGGAGATCTCTTCTCTAATAGCACAAGATTGCAGGGTCTAGGTTAGAGTCAAAAGTTGAAATCCAAATTTTTCATTCAGATTACAAGTTATCAGTGAGGGATATATTTTGTATAGATTTAAAAACAGGAACTTCTGCTTTAAAAATCAGGAAGACACACAATTTCTGGGTTTTTATCCTAAAGATATTATTTAAAATGTGTCAAGACTGAACTACAAGACTTATCATAACATTTTTTATGAGGGAAAATTCAAAACCATAAAAACTCAAAGTCCAACAAGAGATTGACAAAGTAGTCTGTGTTATCTCACTATAATATAATATTATGCAGCCATTACAAATGGAAAAATAAAACTAGTGTTGAATAATAATGCATATGAAAGTACTTACCAGAGTTATTCTACCTTATTTTTTGTGGTCTTATGAATAAATAAATAAACTGTTATTAAGAATCTACTTTGGCTTAGCACCTAACAATGACACTAGAGATTTGTTATTTAATCTCAATAATTATGTTTTGATATATGGGTTTATAACTTTTTTAAAGAGGAGGTAAGAAAGTATGTATATCTTCCAGCCAAGATGGAGGCATAAGTAGTCGCACTGTGCCTCCTCGAGCAACCAAAACTAAGGACAACAAAAATTGAGAAACAAAAACCAACCAGAACAGAGAGAAATGAACTGAATGGAAGTCGGACTACTGTACATCCAGACCGGTAAGGAGGGGCGGAGTTGGAGGCCTGTGGAGAGGGGTCCCCGCGGGAAGAAGTACTGGCTGGCAGATGTGGGCGCGCAGGGTGCTGAAGGCAGCTGACAGACTGGTGCAGACCCTGGGTGTAAGAGGTGACTAGCAGATCCAGTGAAGGGCGCAGGGTGACTGGCTGTCTGCAGCCACACATTTGCGTGCAAACTAAGCAAAAATGGGCAGCGACATGGACTGCGCGCCCCAGGGACCCAGCACCTCCGGGAAACAAAGCCTAAGAACACCGACTGAAAACACCTGTTGGGATTGAGGCCGGGAGATTTTCTCAGCCTCACAGGAGAATTCTCGGGGAAACCCACAGAGTCCGAGAAAGTACACAAGCCCACCCACCCGGGAGCCAGTACCAGAAGGGCCCAATTTGCTTGTGGGAAGCAGCAAAGGGGACTGAAGTCCTAGAGAGAGCAGAACAGGTGCCATTGTTCCCTCTCAGACCCTGCCCCTACATACAACGTCACAAACCAGAGAATGGGGTGCCCCGCCCTGGTCAACACCTAAGTCTCCGCTGCCCACACATAACAGCCACCACCAGACCAAAGGAAAATAAAAAAGATGGCTCAAACAGATTTAAAAGCCCCAGAGCCAATTTGTTCAAGTGACCGAGAAATAGCCAGCCTATCAGATGCACAGTTCAAAGCACTGGTGATCAGGATGCTCACAGAATTGGTTGACTTTGGTCATAAATTAGATGAACAAATGCAGGCTACAATAAGAGAAATGAAGGAAAATACACAGGGAACCAATAGTGATGGAGAGAAAACTGGGCTACAAATCAATGGAAGGGACCAGAAGGAAGAAAGGAACAACCAAATAGAAAAGAATGAAAAAA